>CAUYPK010044511.1:0-16876 GCA_963574355.1 Loris lydekkerianus
CCCAGTCTTAGTTCAAAATGTCTGTTTCCCTGGCGAGCTCCCTTCCACTGTCCAGATTGCCCGGTTCCCCGTGGTTTTGAGGGGCTCTCTTTTTGGCTGTCCTCTCAGATCAGGATTAAATATCTGTTAATTTGATTTTAGCAGCGTTTGTAAGCCCTCCGTAAGGGAGGGGGCCTGCTGGCCGATCGGCCAGGCAGGGAGGAATCTCCACGGCAGAGTCCGTGGTTTCAAATTACCTCACAGATATAGCAGTCCGCCACCTCACTGAGCATCTCCAGCTGAACCGTCTCACACCAATAATCCACAGTCAGGGAAAGTCCAGACACCCCTTCTTCTCTCCTGATGGTTCGGGAGAGGTGGGCTACACGTCTGTCCTGTCCGCCATCATGCTCCGCCCCCTAAGAGGAATATTTTCCAGCTCCATCCATGTAAACATAAAGGAGGTAAAGTCTCCATTTCTTTAATGCTGCATAGTATTCCACGGTATACATATACCACAATTTATTAATCCATTCATGGGTCGATGGGCACTTGGGCTTCTTCCATGACTTGGTAATTATGAATTGAGCTGCAGTGAACAATCTGGTGCAAATATCTTTATTCCCAAATGATTTTTGGTCCTTCTAGATCTAATATATGTTTTAATATTTGGTAGTATAAGCCTTTAAGCTTTATTCTTTCTCAAGTACCCAATATTTTATAATAAAACTAATTTTATGATTAAAGTCATAAAAGTCAATTTGCTTGCCTTTAAAAATCCAGATTTAGAAATCAAGTCCTGTTTTAAACCATAGCCTGCACCTAATCATCAGCTCAAATTCATCTCTTCTGTTGAAAATGAACATTAGTAGATGAGCTAGTCTACTTAAAAAGATTTAATGAAGGAAACGTGGAGGTTCATCATTTGTAGAAGTAATAAGTTTTGAGTATATACATAGTGTGTGTGTGCACTACCACTGATATTTGTGATGCATGGTTTTAAATCTAAATTTCATTCTTTAACTGCTTGAGACTCAGAGAAGTTAACAGGCATGATTCAGATTGGTTTTATCATGTGAAGATAGAGTACTCATCTCATGTACTTGATGAAAAAAGCCATTTATTTAAAATATTTCTCACATAGCAGATGTTTAAAAATATTCAGTTATGTTTATTTATTGCATCTACCTATATGATCCCTATACTGTAGATGTATAATATCTACAGTATCCCTTATGTAATATTGTAAAGTCAAACTAGGGAATCAAGGTCAAAAACAAGTAGAAATCTCTTCAATCAATTGAAATAAGCTACCCATTTGTAGAGTCTTGTTGGGACTTACAGAAAGTTTAGTCCATCAAGCATTCTGGACAAAGAATTGAGCATGGAAACATTTATGTCCCAGAGCAGTGGTTTTCAAAATGTTCTGGAGGCTTCTAGGATTCTCTAGGAAGCCTCAGGGATTATCAATGAGAAGAGGTAATAGTTGAGGCATAGCAAGCATGACTCTTGCTCCATCTAAACTTTTCATCGTTTCTTTAAATTACTGCTTGAATCATGTCATTTAATCCACACAGTATGAATCATGACTGGTGGACTCACAACCAAAGTTCTTGTCTTCTTCATTTGTGCAAAACCAGGGCTTCTGTTTCCCTGAATATTTACATCTGTCATGTGTACCTTGACAGGGACAGTGATCATTGGCAATTGGTGCCCCTTATCATGAGGTTCAGGCATATGTGTGTTTACTGTAAGCCAGAAAACATCTTCTCCTTAACTTTGGTCACTGTTGATCCTCTGAGGTGCTCTGTTCTTTACTTTGGCATTGACTCCCTCTTCCCACAAAGTTGAATGCTTTGTGCTTCCCACAAAGTTGAATGTCTCATAAGAGCTCAGTATATGATTCTAAATGATCAGATAGCCAAAAAGTGCTAATAGCTCATGCTTTCATGAAATATGCTTTTTTGTTTTATATGGATAATTGCCTTTGTATTTTTCTCCTCTTATTCCCAACTGACAGTATTTTAATTAAAAGTTGAGATGAGAGAACATGGGGAAGTCTGTGGAGAAACATGCTTGCTTTTTGTTTAATTTGATCATGCCAAACAATGCTTTAAGCCTTCTGGTATGCAAGTAGAAAATAAAATGTGAAAGTAAGCCAGACTTTTAAAAAAAAAAGTAATATTTCATATTCTTTTTTTTTGAGAAAAGACTCAGAATTCAAATGCTTTTGCTCTCCCAGCTCTATGTCTTTGCTTCAGGAAATGAATAAGAGCACTGAATACTTTCATTCCTGAATACTTTTCATTCATTCATTTCCTGAATCAAATAAAAATAGCGCAGTCATATATATCAACACACAAACATACATATAATTCTATATATGTATATATAATATAAATTATATATGTATATATTTTTGAATTTCAGATTTTGCAAGGACCTAATCTAAATAAAATGTGAATTCGAAAGCTGAACCCAGTTAATTAAATTAAAAACAAACACAAACTAAAGATTACAACTCCTCTAACTACCCTTCTTGCAATTTTTCTCTTCCTTCCAAACTGAAATCCACATCTGAGAATTGTTTCTTAAATAGACGCACCTATATATTACTGCTCATAGGAATACAGAGGGGAAGAGTGCATAATTTTATTTCTTCTATCAGGTATTTTTTTCTTCTCAGTTATGCAGACAAATAGAAGCTTCAGGATAACTGGGAAATAAATTTATTACTGTCCTCCACAACCTTACTCATTTTTAGCTACTCCCTGCCAGTTATACATGGTCTTTCTCTAGTGTGGTCTTCCTGAAATTTTGTGTGATCTTTGTTTCCAAAAATAGAAGGAAACATGCTCAGAAGCCATCACCTTTCTCCTAGAAGCATATTTAGTTGACTTTTGTCACACTTTTATTTTTCATGATATAGGGTTATTAGAGCCTTGCTTAGCCTAAAGTGTGTTTTCCAAAGTTAACGCAGTCCACAACTGATATTTGCAAATAAGTAGATAATAGTTGGAGGAAATAAAAGCTGTTGTAAGGATTTTATCCTTCTCTAGATGCAGATATTATTGAAGTCTTTACCAGATTTGACCATTTTTTATTTGCATAGGAATTGTTCTTTTGGTGTCAGGTTACTCTTGGTACAGTCTAGAGACTTGATGATCTTGCTGAACAGAAACAGAAGACTTTTTTTTATTCCTGTGGGAGAAATCAGTTAAAAGTCAGATAAAAAGAATAGGGATTATGAATTAATTGTTTCAGTACTTTTTGAATTCTAAATGCTTATAAAATGACCTATGTTTTAAAGGAGTCTTGTTGAGCTTCTTTATTGCCCAAAGATGTGGGAGTAGAGCTTAGCTGGGCATGTGTATTCCTTTAAAATTCTTTTGTGGGAGAAAAAATTCCTATATCTTAGTCACTAAGGGCAGATGTATTCTAAAAAAATCCTGTCCTCTGAACAGGAAAAAGACTATATTGAATGACACGAGGATATATATATATATGGCAGTATATATAATTCTCAATTGTTAGTTATTTGTAGGTTTTAGTGGTGGTATATTATATATAATATATAAAGACTGACTGGCAGTATGGCTTCTTGCTACCTAATTTCTGTGTTATGTAGTATACTGGTCATTTGTCTATTTGTCATAAATTGATTTCCTGATCAATTCTGTCCTATCATGCTTTCTATGTCATTCTTGTGATTCTTTTGCTCTTGGGTTTCAGGCAGGTTTGCCAGTGAAGGCATGGGCACAGAGCTAGATGCTAAGAAGAGGGAGAAGCCAAAATACTACTCTTTACCTCACTCTGACTTAGGAGTCATCTTTGGCACCAGGTATATCAGTTTCATGGTTCAGTTTTCATCAGGTATCTTCAGTTCTGGTTTCTAATCCCTTTATCCCTCCAATTTCAGGTACCTTTCTATTGTTGCTGATGGCTTGGCCTGCCTTACAGTCTTCTGTTTGGTTTCTCAGCTCTTTCCTTACTTATCTAAACAATTCCCTGTATTGAAGTCCCTTTGTGTGAAATACCTAGAGTAGTTTCTATATTCTGCCTGGACCCTGATTTATAGACTCTCCTCTCTTTTTACTATTAATACTTTTCTTTCCCTAAGAGTGCTCTTTTGATCTGCCTGTCAACATCATATCCTTTACTCATTTTAAAGCTTTTCTTGAGGAGTGCCTAATGACTTCTAGAACACATTTATTTCCTAAGAATAACAGACGTAAAGAATATGGAAGTTGGATCACAAATCTAACAGATGGCTAGACAAATCATTCACATTTGACTCCCAATTTTCTGGATGGATATCTCTTGGTTAAAGATTTCCATAGAATGGTGATGTTCTCAATTGTTAGTTATTTGTAGGCTGTAGTGGTGGTATATTATGTGCCTGGGCAAATTACCTGTTTCTTACTGACAAAGGGAGATGGAGGTCTTTGAAGTCCTTTCTTTTTCCTTAGTCCTGTGGTCTTCATAACAGTATTAATTGTATTGGGATGTCCAGTTTAACCTGTAAGTCAGTAGGTAGCACTTGTGGTAAGAAGCAGCCACGCCCTGTATGGTTAAAGCAGTATGTGCTGAATTGGGGTATACAAGTTGTCTCCCTGACAGTAGATGCTACTTGCAAGAGAGAGGCACCTGAAGTGGTGTTTTTTGGGACCCGTGTCTTGCCTTAATCAATGAAGAGAAGCATTGGCATGTCTCAGGTTATGGGCAAGGCCCTGGTGTTCTCAGGTCATTCCTTCTTTTTCTTTACCACAGCTGAGGTGAGTAGAGGAGTCAGCTTGGATGGGGCCAGGTTAGGTGAGCCTCTGTTTAGGCTCCACATAGGCAAGCACAAGAGCTGTCTCAGTAGGGGTCCAGGATTAGTTCCTAGGCCACTAGGGAAAAGCCACCAGGGAGGGGCTGAAGTGACTTCACCAAGGCAAAAAGTCTTTCTTTTGGGGGAGGGGCAGTCTGGAATTCAGTCTGGCAGGTGGGGATGGGTTTCGCTTTTCTCCTTCTTCCCTTGCCTTATGGATTTCCTTATGGTGTCTGGCCACAAGCAGCAGCCCAGAGTAGCCAAGCGCACCAGCAGTGGTGCTGCATACTGGGAGCTTCTGTGCCCAGGATTCCAACTTGGACTGCAAGTGCGGCTTTCCTGTGGAAGGGTGCTCCATGAGCACACTGCAACTCATACTGCCACACACTCTCCTTTTAGTTCTTCCCTCATGGGCTCCCTTGCTTCCCAAGATCAATTCATAAGTCTCCACTCTATGCCTCTGAGCAACGTGATTTGAATCCTGGGGATATGGGATTTGGTCTGAGGGACTGTCCTCTGATCCTCCAAGTTCAATCTCTGACTGTGCCAGGTAGAAGTGTCTTGACTCTGAGTTGCCTGTGGAGTGCTTAATCAGATATGGTGTCCTTCTGCTTTGGGGTACACCCTGCTCTACTGGAACAGCCAGGAGAACAGCTCTAGGGAGGGCTAGTGGGTAGGGAGCTCATGGTCAAGCACCCTTTCTTCAAGAGGAAAGCATGAGCTTTACTGTGGATGCCTTAGTGTGGTGGGTATGCTAACAGAGAGGAAGCAACCACTCCTCAGAGTTCTGGTTCAGTTGTCCCTTGGGGCGCCTGTGCTGATGCATGTGGGAACTGCCCCAGCTTCATCTGCAGCTGTGCGGAGGAGAGGAAAAGAAGGCGAAGAGTCTGAACAGAGGAGAGCTGGCACTCTGGTCCCCTTTATTTTGAGGCCTTCCCCTGCATTCTTCCGCACCCCAGCTTGCTGCACTGTCCTCTCCCTGAAGATAACCCATCTTGCGTGTCCAAGCTCTGGGATGACAATTTCCCTGGGACCCACCAGCTCCCTATGGCCACTGCTATCTGGGCAGGTGTTGGGAAATGTTTGTGTGGGACCAGTGACAAGAAAACTAAAGGTCTGAGTTTCCCTGAGCAGGACGAAAACACACAAGGGTTGGAAAAGAAGTATGGTGCCTACTGCCTCAACTTGGGTCTGTGGTGAGGGGGAGTGACCTTGAAGGGGCTGGCAGCACAGTGTTCTGTTCTCAAGAAGCTCCTAGTTCACTGGTGGCAGCAGCTTTGGGGCTTAGGAGGGTAGAGAAGCTCTCCAACAGTTCAGGAACCTGCAGTTTGCCAGAGGTGTGGGGAAAGGAGAAACAAACACCCCACCTACACTTTCCATGGGGCTCCAAATTCCTCAAGGGTTAACTGTTGACATCTTGGTCCTCTTGTTCTTCTCTGCAACTTCTTCCTGTGAAATCTCTGGTAGTTTCTGGCATTTCCCCCTCATAATTACACCTAGACTACGCTTTTTTCATCTAAAATCTTTGCTGATTCTGAGGCAATCTGGTGACTGATGTCTCTAGTCAGCCATTTGCCTCTTCTCGCCACTTGCTTTTTGTCTTCATTCCACTTTCTATTTTCATGTTTCCATCTGGGAATATTTTATTTTTGGCTGGTCAATACCCTTGAAAGGGATTTATATTATATTTTATGTAGTATTTCTAGTTTTTAAAGATTTTCTGGGATAATCTACTGTATTTCCAGAAATTGAAATTAGTTATTTCTTTTCACTGGAGCCACTTTCTCTGCTATAGAATTCTGAGCTTGAACTGAACGAGTGCTTATATATATTTTTTTGTCCTGATATTATTTTCAATGAAAATTCAGCAACTTAGTAAAATTAATTATTTTGAACTAACAAGCTCACTAAAACTTTAGTTATTCCCTGTAGCTAAATTGGCATGTAGTTTTAATGCCTAAATATGCAGGGAATTAATTTATTTTAATATTGTTGAAAGCAAATGGTCAATTGAAACTTTCTAAAACAGTATATACTATAATCTGTAACACTTTTCATTTCTCAATCAAATATGACATTTACACTTTTCTATAGTTGTTCAGTCCTTTCCTCTTGATATTCTTATAACTAGTTTGAATTTTTGTTTAATCCTGTTAATTTTTATAAAATCCTGTTAATTTAATGCTGCTATTTTCACTCTATATACTTGTGTATTTGATTAATTTTGTTCCCTAAAAAATCACTTTCTTTCTTGTCTGGCAACTTGATTATAGTAGCAGTTTTTATTATTATTTTCTTTCCCTATTTGTTCTGTTAGAGGGGAAAGGAGAGTCCAGGATATGTTACCTGATAAAACCCTCTTTTGAGCCTATAATAATATCTACCCTATTTCTTCCTCAGATGATATAGACAGGGTCATGGTATTGGAAATAGATATCTCTGATGTTAAAAATCTCTATTAGCAAAAGTCTCTTCCACAGCCACAATATACTAACTTGGAAAATTGTTATGACATTTCTTCCCCTCTGGCTTCATTTGGCATGTGAAATTTATAAACATTGCTGCTGTCTCAGATCTGCATGCTGGAAAACTAAATGTCTTTGAAGAATCTAACACACTTGCTAAAGCCAAATTTTATTTCTGTTACAAAACAAGTCTTGTCTGTTTGGATTTATTATACTTAATTAGGAGCTTTCTGGAGTCTAATGAAGGCTGTCTGTGTATTGCCACTGTTGTAAAAATGTATCTTTGACGATCAATATTTTGCTTGTAGAATAGAATTTAATTTTGTGTGTTAGAGATATTTTGGTATTCAGAGATTGTCGGACCTTTGGTTTAAGGAAGTTTGATGGGGTTACCGTGGACTTCATTGTTCAAATGAAAAGTTCAGAATAGAGAGTATAATGGAATTTGGAATCTATTCTATCTGCTTTTGAATACAGTCCAGCTATTATATTAATACCAAGGCGGATAGTCCAGAGCTGGCCCTGTGTGCAATTTTTCTTACTTTGAAGCTAGCTACACGGAGAATTTTTATGTTTTGTTTTTGAAAAGCAGGTAGATTATATTCTTGGTTCATCTTTGTTTCGCAGAGGTAAAATTAGAGGCTTCAGCCTCCTGCTGGCAGAACAAGCTCTCAATTTCTCGCTGTCCAAATTCAATCTGATTTCTATCTTTTTCACTAAAAAGCTGTCAACAGCAAATAAGCATTCCCTATCAAAGAGCCGCATTCATTTCTGAGGTATACAAATTTCTCTCCTGGGAGAGGATTCAAGTAATTTAAATTGTTTCTGACTTTTAATTTCTTTCTTAGGTAATGGGAAATGATATTAGCATCAACTCTAACTGCAGGCCAAAATGGAAGAAGAAAAGGCACGCACATATCCCTCAGTGTGGCATCCCTGACACCTGTAAGCCTCAGAGTACAGCATGTTTACGGTGCATAAAACACGGTTTCCATCTGCATTTTCATTTGCAGCTAGTGATCTAATCAGAACTATCACCGCATGCTCTTACGATGCATCAATATAAACTCATTTTTTAGAAACAGACTTGCTATAGGAGTGTGTACTGCCAGCATAAAAGGAGGAAATGCCTTTGGAATCAACTATATTTTTCTTTCTTAGAATTACTTACGTTTAGTTTGGGAAATGGCCCTTTCTTTGGAAAAAGATGAAATTCTAGGTACCATACTCTGCCATATAAATCTGTTAAACATGGTGGTTCTGTCTTTCATGTTTCCTTATTTTTACTTTTCGTGGTTTATTTCATTTATTTAAGGTTTGTTTCTGTGCCTTTACAGTGAACATGTGCATTACTTTCATTACATAACCTTTTAAAATAAACTTGTAAAACTGTGAGCTTTTGGTTTTAAACTGTAAATTTTATTATTTCTTATTCTGTTCATGCAAACCTTCATGATCTTGTCCCTATCTCATGATTGGGATAACAAGTGGTAGGCAAAGTGTACACATACAAATAAATAAGCTACCTATTACAGTTAAAAAAAAGTGCCCTTTTGTGCAAATTAATCTGACACTATTTAGAAAAGAAACAGCATTTAAGACTGAGATTTGTAGAGAACTAGGGTTTACTACTATAGTATCAGATGACTTTCAGTGCATTTCTCTGCCCCTATTTAGAAAAGAAACAGCATTTAAGACTGAGATTTATAAAGAGCTAGGGTCTACTGTTATGGTATAAGATGACTTCTAGGGCATTTAAAGTCCTTATACCCTGCTTAGGAGGACTCTGATTAGGTAAGCAGGTATCCCTTAAAATGAAGATACCTAGAATTGAACTCAAAATTGAAAAGGTCTCATCATTTCATTTCAATGATGAGACCTTTTCAATTTTGTTCTGTGTCTCCTCAGCACCAAATAAAATGCAATTTCATGTCTTTGATCCTGTGTGTGTGTGTGTGTGTATACATGCTAGGTTAATTATTTTATTTATTTAGTATAATTTTTGAAGACCTACCTAGGAAGTTGCTGGCCATGAGCTAAGCATTATTCAGTATTGAACAAGCATGAATAAGGCTGACTCTTACAGTACTGGGGTAGGGATGACATCATTATACATGCGGTATGTTTTAACCATGAAGAAGTGAGGGACATTAAAGCAGCAAATAGCAGGTATGTGTATAGCTAATCCCTAGCTGGGCTTAGGTGAGTAACCTATTGATGTGGAAGCCCCAGGTGAATAACTGTGAGGGATTTGTTCAATAGATATTTGCAGGACAGTCTTTGTAGAGGGCAGTGGTGGCAGTCCTGAAGGATTCAGCACTAGCTCTAAATTGCATGCCCCATTCTGTATAATAGAAATTCCACAGCTAACCAAACTCACCTTCTTACAAAGCAGTTTAGACACCACCTGGTTTTAGATGGATTTCACCTATATCACCATTTCCATATAATATATTCAAGAGGACTTGGGTAAATCTAAATTGTCTTCATCTCAACCCATTTTGAGTGATATTTCAGAACCCTTTATAGATTGGGACTACAAAATCTTGACATCTCCAGAAGTTGTGTTTCAGTGGGGCCTCAAAGGAGAAGCCGTGCACTCAAAGAGGGACTGGGAGAAGGAATTTGCACAGGCCCTTACGTAGAAAAGAACAGTTGCTGAGAAGGCCAGTAGATCAGAGGAGGGACATACAAAGCACAGGCTTGAAATGGGGCCAGAAAAATGGGTAAACTTCGTCTGTCTTTCTTTGTTTGTACTCCCCTTTTGTTTACTCCTTTCTGTCATTCTCTGAGGTTTGCAAATTTGACCCTTGCAGAGAGTATCACCTAGATCCCTTTGCTGTCTGGCTAATTGTTGGATTTGGCAAAGGAGTTTCAAGGGCAATGTGCTGAATTGCAGAGAGAAATATGGGTTGAAGTATGTATCTTCTGACTCCCTTCTCGCCTTGCTGTCCTATTTTAGGCGATAACTGCATTCTGTTAGTTTTCTCTGGAGACTTTTCTTCCATGGCTTCAGCTCTCATTTGCTTCCTGGAGCATCCTAGCTTTGGCTTTAAGGGGGCGTTCATATCTTTGTATTAGTTTCTCATTGTCCTGCCATCTTTGGTCTGTTCTCTAAACTATGCTGATATTCTTGTAAGCAGTGCCCAAATTATCCTTATTTAAATGATATGGAATGAATTCTGTTTTATGTAGGGAATCTAACTCATTCAGGTGGATTCTCAAGCTTCACAGATGTGCTGAGGGCACATCTCTTAAGTTCAATGAAAGCACAACTTTTCTTAACTTACTCAAGATTTTTGATTCCCACATGCTGTGGACTATAAAAATATGGAGCCTTAGAGAACTTTATTAACTGTTACTATGCTCTTCTCTGGTATGAAGGCTGGCTGAAGATAAGCCTGCAAGGCTGGAGGAAGAGTTTCCATACCTCCTGATTCTCTCTTCTTTTTCCTATTTGGAAGGCCATTTCTGCATTTCTCACCTCTCAAATTGCTAATTACCGTATATACTCGAGTATAAGCCGAGTTTTTTCCGGCACAAAATTTGTGCTGAAAAACCCGAACTTGGCTTATACTTGAGTATAGACAGTATGTACTAATCTGAGGAATTTTTAACATTTATACTGAAAGTAACATACATTTTCATACCAGAAGCCAGCATATATGACATATAGGTTCATGAAAGAATATATATGGTTCATGATGAATTAGAAGGTAACTCCTTTCTTCAGGTCAGGAACTGTACAAAATTCTGACACTAACTTGGTCCAGAATATAGTATCTCAAATGAACCTCACTTGTAAGGTTAGTTACAAGATATTTGTTATCATTCCTCATTAAACTATTGAAGCTTGCAAATAATAACCTATGGATTCATGGTTATCCTTTAATAATAGAACCTTTCTTGTACTCTGCAATGGTCTCTTTCTCAAGAAAAAGCAATTAAGATATGGCTAATGTGTAGGGAATTGTACAGAGCCCCACGCTGCTTTGCCTATGTCAGGTAGGTGAGCATTTTGGAATAAAAATAACAAGAAATAACTAACACTTTGGAATAAAAATAACAAGAAATAACTAGCATTTTGGAATAAAAATAGCAAGAAATAACTTCCTTTACAATTAATTATGACTGTAGGCATAGCTTCTCATTTTGTGAAATGTATGTAAAGGGATTTTCTTTTCTTTTTGTGGAGCAGAGTAGATAGTAAGGAATAAAAGTCATTCATAAATCACTAGTATTAGTAGTTAGAAGCTTTAAAAAGATGGGGACTTTGTCTTTTTCTGTTTACCATCATGACCCCAATGAGTAGACTAATGTCTGGCCTATAACAGATGCTCAGTGTGTATTTGTACAATGAAAGAAGAATTGGGTAGCCTCCTTTTTGCACAACACACACAGGTTTTTCCTTCTCAACCCGTGTTCCTGAGCAGCATGATATAGGGGTAAGAGAATAGATTTTAGAGGCCACTAAAGCTGCTGGCATTCAGATTTGCCCTTCATTAAGTGTGCCATCTCATGTGATTTCATCTGCATTTCTGTAATATTAACTACTAAAATCTACTTCTTTGTGTTGTAAGAATTAAATTATATGAGTTATGTGGAGAGATAGATAGAAAACATTAGATAAATGGTTTATGATTATTCTTTTTCTTTTTTTTTTTTTTTGAGACAGAGTCTCTTTATGTAGAGTGTCATGGTGTCACTCCTCATAGCAACCTCCATCTCTTTGGCTTAAGTGATTCTCTTGCCTCAACCTCCCAAGTAGCTGGGACTACAGGTGCCCAGATCACCAACCACATACACCAGGGCTGGCGGGTTTGAATCCCGCCTGAGTTTATAATTATTCTTACATTAAATTATAAATGTGCAAACTATATTTGTAACCTCCATTAGGAAAAATCGATAGATATTGATAGGGTCTTTGGAGTGGAAGAATGAACTGTTCACAGTGGTTTCATGGAAAAGTGAAGATTTGAGAAACAGAGATTTATACCAAGATCAGGGCCCTTTTCCACCTAAATTTTACTAAATAAGGGTTAAAACTGGCTCTGATTAAAGTATATAATAATTTTGATTAGTTTGGTTCAAATAACTCTTAATTTCAGGAAGAAAATCAAATCATTTTTGTGCAAAGATGAACAATAGACTGGAGAAAGCCTCAAGAACTAGGAACTCTAGATAAATTCCCCAAATACTTTGTTGAATCAATTTTCTTATCTGTGCAATGAGTATGAAAATCCTTGCCTTTTCCCCTATACAGGGCTGCTGGGAGGACCATATCAGAATAGAGTGGCATGATCTATATTAAAATTTGCAACCCCATACATATCTTAGAAATTACAATCCTCCCTGCCCAATTTAATCTGGTCAATTAGGGAATCAGAATGGCTAATTCTGGTAAAGTCCATGGCATGGTGGCAGGTAAGGGTAATGGATTTGCTAAATACACAACAACTCCCTCAGCTCCATTTTTTTTGGCAGTATGGTGCTTCTCACTATTAATCTAAGAAACCATGGGAACAAAAACATCCTTAGTCCAAGAGAAAGAGGGATGCTTTTCTCTGAAAAAATCTTGGGGCTTCCAGGGCCCCTCAGCTTAAAATGCAAGAGTTAAACCCTGTTGCTCATGTAGAAATCAATACCTAGCTTCTGTTCTGTTCTGAAGAATGAGACAGCTTTATTCTGGTTGGAGTGGGACGTGTGAAGCCTCTGATAGCCTGTGCCAGGCCTTGCCTGGCCAGCAATTGTGAAAGAAACAACTTGATAACCTCAGGTGACTGTGACACTGGGGACTTGAAAATGAGAATGTCAGTACATTACTTCTGTTTATCTATTTCTTGAAGACAGAAGTGGGAAGGTTTAAAGTAAATATTGTCTTGAAATGATGGAATACTTTAAAAATCCTTTTCTTTGCTGCTTAAGTTAGCTTCAGATCTGGATCTGCCTTACACACAGTGGTTTCAAACACTTTTTGACTATGGAATTGTGTACTGATGACAGAAGCCCAATAAGTGATACTGGTCAAAATGTATGTTTCAGTCAAAGAGGAATGGGTATCTTTCGGTTGGTCTCTGACTATATTATTTTCCCTGTGATTATCATCTTAGCTCTGATCACTGTGCTCAGGGTGTCTAGCTCACCTATCAGGTTACCCAAGTGATGCCCTTTCCTGATAAGCCTCTCAGGCAGAGTCATTAGTGACTATCTAGAGCCTTGAGACTAGAATGACCTCATCTCTTATCATCTTAGTGCATAGAACAGTGCCTGGCACACAGGGAGGTCCATGGATACTTGCTGAATTGATCTAGCATTTCCATCCTATTCACCTTTCTTTTACCACGAAATCTGAGTTCTTCCTCATTCTTCTGTCCATCTGTGGAATGTGTCTGTTCTCTGGATTCTTGACTCCTTCATATCCAGCCTACCCTACTGATATTGAGACTTGCATTAAAACATAAGATATAATATTTAGATGGAGACTCTGAACCCATAGGGATAAGTATTGATCTTGAATGCCAAGAAGAACATGACTAGGTATTAAATAAGATATCTCTCCACAGCTTGTCATTCATGGTTGTCTATATCCACTCAGTGAACATTTATCGAGGACCTACTATGAGTCTGTTCCAGTTGACAGAATACAAAAGAGACAATACAACATCTCAGCTCTTTAAAGCTTACTTTCCAGTAGAAGAAAACAAATACAAACAAGATGAAAAAAATGAACAACAACAACAAAAAATCCCTGGTAGTGATGCATAACACATGCTAATTATCAATGATACAGGATAAAGTAACAGGTTAGCTGGGCACCTCTTTAAATTGTGTGGTCAGAAAAAGCCTCCCAGAGAAGGTAATGGAATAAAGAACTGAGTGGTAAGAAGAAACTAGTCCAAACAAAATTAGAGGAAGAGCATATCTCGATAAGAGGAAACAATGAATGGTACTTCTTTTAAGAAGTGGTATGGGGGGCTGGGCGTGGTGGCTCACTCCTGTAATCCTAGCACTCTTGGAGGCCAAGGCGGGTGAATTGCCTGAGCTTATGGGTTCCAGACCAGTCTGAGCAAGAGTGAGACCGGGTCTTTAAAAACAGCCGGGCCTTGTGGTGGGCACCTGTAGTCCCTCTACTTCAGAAGCTGAGGCAAGAGAATCACTCGAGCCCAAGAGTTTGAGGTTGCTGTGAGCTATAACACCACAGCTCACTACCAAGGGTGACAAAGTGAGACTCTGTCTCCAGAAAAAAAAAAAAAAAAGAAAAGTGGGATGGGAATATGGTCATAAACAAGATAAGAAGGACCCAATAGAGAGATCTGAAAGACCCAGATCATGTAGGGCCCAGTAAGCCAGGGCAAGCAAGGTAATTCTTAATGTTATGGGAAGACTGGATGATTTCTGAAAAAATATTGTTATTTTGAGACAATCGTAGATTCACATGTGATTGTAAGAAATAAAGCAGAAAGATCCTGTGTACCCCATACCCAGTTTCCTTTCATGTTAACATCTTGCAACATTGTAATGCAGTATCATAGCCTGCATATTGACATTGATGTAATTAATGGATCTTATTCAGATTTCCCATTTTCCTTGTACAAATTTCTGTGTGTATAGGTGTATGTATTCTATGCAATTTTATTGCTGATGTACAGCAGTGTATTTGCCACCACAGCCAAGATACATAACAGTTCTATCACCAGAAAGAATTCTTTTTTTTTTTTTTTTTTAAATTGCATGTACCGCAAGGAGTTCTTGTGTTTCCATTGCATAGTCACATCTATGTCCCTTCCACCCTCGTCCCCATCCCCAAGCCTTGGCAACTACTAATCTGTTCTCCATTTCTATAATTTTTTTCATCTTGAAAATGTTTGTGTATGGAATTTTATATTATATAACCTTTTAAGATAGGCTTTTCTCCCCAAGATCCATGTTGTTTCATGTGTCAATGATTTGTTTCTTTTTATTGTTGAGTAATATTATATAGCATGGATGTAAGACAGTCTATTTACTCATTCACCTACCAAGTTGTTTACAGTTTTTGGCTATTATGAACAAAGTTACTATGAACACTTGTACATGGGTTTATGTGTGAACAGGAGTTTTTATTGCAATTAGATAAATTCCTAAGAGTGCCATCATCATGTGATAGTTGCATGTTTAGTTTTTAAAGAAACTGCCAAGTTGTTTTTCAGAGTCACTGATTGATTTTTAAGTAGGGGATAATTTGATTTATTGTTGTTTTTTTGTAAGACCATTCTAGATAATCCTTAGTACATAGGGAGTCAGTTTGTCAAATAGAAGCAGCAATACCAGCTGTGAGGCCAGGAGGACAAGGATAGTGATTTGGGATAGGGAGGAACTAGGCATGTAGGAAAGAACAGAGGACTTGACTACAGACAAGCTGTTTCACTTTCCAGAACCTTCTCTGACTCTTAGCATCCACATCTCTGAAAGGGTAAAAGAATATCCACTTTATAGAATGTTGAGGCCTTAAAATCAAACACACAGGGGGCTTGGCACATATTAGGAACTCAGAAATTAGGAGCTAATATCTCTGAGTTCAGTTTTTATGTTAACATGTGCAGGTTCTCCTTGCCTTTCCCCCTCTTCATTAAAAACAATTCCTTATATCTGAATTGCTTAGGGTTTTATTGTTTGTTTGTTTTCTGGCTAAATTATTTTTAAAAAGGGCCCAAATCTGTGCCTTCATTAACAGATGTCTTCCTTTATAAAGCTCTTTAGAGAATGTGACTTAAGACAGGATTTCTTTTCTTTTCTTCTCCTTCTTTTTTAAAAATCAAATGCCTGAACCCCCCCCCTCCATATTTTTTTACTTATGCTAATAAAAGAATTCTGGCTTTTATGAAGAATGAAACAATAGCTGCAGCTGGTTAGAGACAGCAATCTAGTTAGTCACACTGAGATGACACTCAAGTGAATGGAAAACTGAGTCTGGAATTTGGTATGTGAGCTGATAACCTCAAGGGCACAATTACTGAGAACTTGTCTGATTCTCTCTCTTTTCTGTGTTGCTAAGTGGTAATCAGGAATGTAAGAGATAGTGTATGAAGTGCCTACCATATGCCATACCCTTAATGTGTTTAATTTTATTTAATCCTCCAAGTAATTCTTCATGGTTGTTAGCTTTCTCCCCATTTTACATATGCAAAGATAAGGCTTGGAGAAATGAAATGATTTGTTCAGCACTAGATACAACACTAGTAATTCAAAATCAAGATTTAAATGAGTTCTGTGTGCAACTTTTGTTCTTCCTTTTTTCCTGTGCAATGGCAGGTCTGAAGTATTTGAGCCTCTTTCCTATTTTCTGTAATCATGTTAATCAAGACTCTTTCAGTGTTGGTGACATAAACCAACTCTAAATTGGCTTCAGATAAAAAGGGAATTTATGGGCAGATTATAAAAAATATTAACTTCAGATGTAGCTGGACCCAGGTATTCAAATAATGTCATCAAGATAGCTTTCCGGAAGCTGATTAAAGATGGCGGCTGAGTAACAGCTTCCCTGTAACTGGGCCTGGCGAATCTGGGGAGACAAGACTCCAGACATCTCTTGCCGGTGGGATCTGCCTACAATCATCCCTTTGAGGACACAGAGAGCCAGCAA
>CAUYPK010044512.1:0-14672 GCA_963574355.1 Loris lydekkerianus
TCAAATGGGAGGTCTAGCTTGAGTACTTTGAGGTTTCTCCATACTTCCTAGAAGGAAATATTTTCAAAAAATACATCTGATAAAAGGCTAATACCCAGAATCTACAGAAAACTCCAACAAATCTGCAATGAATAAAGAAAAATATGAATAAACTCACCAAAAAAGGCAAAAAACATAAATATAAGATTTTCAGAAAGGGTAGATAAATATCCAACAAACTGATGAAATATTTCTCAACATTGCTAATCATCAAGGAAATGAAAATTAACAGAACAATGAGACACAAACTATTCCTGTGAGAATGGCCATTGTTAAAAAGTCAAAAAAGCAATAGAGGCTGGCATTGATGAAGAGAGAAAGGTATGCTTATATATGGTGGGTAGGACTGGAAGTTAACACAACTGCTATAGAAAACAGTATGGGAATTCCTCAAAATATAAATGTAGATTTACTAGTAATCCCACTACCGGGAATCTGCCCAAAAAGGATTTGGGCAGATTTCATGTAAAAGATACCTGTACTTAAATATTTATTGCAGCACAGTTCACAATAGCAAAGATGTGTAATCGACCTAAGTGCCCATCGATTCATGAGAGGGATGAATAGTAGGTTATTAGATCATAAAGGTGGAGCTCTCATCAATGAAATAGCACCCTTAAAGAAGAGATAGTAGATCTTTTCCTCTTCCTTTTGGCCATGAAACAACACACAACAAAGAAGGCTCTTTATTAAAATGAACCAGGAAGTGTACCCTTATTACACACCAAATCTGCTAGAACTTTTTTCTAGGACTTGACAGGTTCCAAAATTGCAGGAAATAGTTTGCTGTTTAAGCCTCCTAGCCTATGGTATTTTTGCTATGGCAACCCAAATGAACACAGACAATAGCCACGCATATCACCTAATATGTTTAACCACATACAATCAGAAAAACAAAGGAGAAATGAGAGAGTTATGAATAGAAATAAAATTTGAAGATGTGAACAAATGGCGTATGAAAAATTTTAGATACAATAGACTTCCAAAATAATAGATTTTTCTGAACCACTAAAACATATGATTAATTAAAATATTAGCATATATATATATACTAATATTTTAATTAATATATACAGTATTAGTATATTAGGATATAATGTAGGATTTTTAAATTATTATTTTTTATAAAATTCAACTGAAATCTAATTACTTGGCATCTTGTGTTTTTTGAAAAGTGAATATACTGATGCTTAAAATCCTCCCACTATCTCTGGAATGAAATTGTTAAGTTTCAACTGAAAAAAATTGGGAACGCAGAAGGAATTAGTTGTAGAGTACAGAACCACCGAAGACGGCCAAGTGTGTATTTTTGAAGATAATAATAAATATGCTCCTGCAGCTAATCCCTTCTACACTTAGTGGAGGATGCCAGATTATCAGGTAGTTGTTTTTCATGGTGTGATTAACTAAAAGATGCAGGGAATAATTCCAATTTCAAATCATTAGCGTTAAATGAGAAAGCCAAATCCTACATCTATAGAAATAACTGGCTTGGCTATGGGCTTTCACATTTTTTGGCTTATAAAAATACCTATAGTTTAAGCAGGCAGCACATGTCTCTCTATCATCCACAGTAAAATGCTTCTTAATGATCTATAAAGATAGTTTAAACATTTATTTTAAGGTATACAAAGAACATGAATGTTTCATATAAAAGATAGAGATTTAAACCTGGTCAAACAATTGGCTATTATTTTTAACCTGTTAAATTAGAACAGAATTTGCAAACCCTAATAATACTCGAAAGTATTACACATATTTTGCTCCTATAAATTATTTTAAATTTCCATATAAATACTTATCAAATTGTATTCATTATTACTGGGAGTGCAATTTCACTTTACACATCCTTTAATATCAAATTTTCTGAATTCTGGTTTTTGTTGTTGTTGTTTTTGAGATACAGTCTCACTATTTCCCCCTTGGTAGAGGGCCGTGGCATCACAGCTCACAGCAACCTCAAATTCTTGGGCTTACGAGATTCTCTTGCCCCAGCCTCCCAAGTAGCTGCAACTACACCACAACGCCTGGCTATTTTATGTTGCAGTTGTCTTTGTTGTTTTTAGCTGGCCCGGCTGGATTCAAACCTGCCACCGTTGGTGTATGTGGCTGGTGCCGTAACCGCTGTGCTATGGGTGCTGAGCCTGAATTCTGTTTTTACACATGTACCTTGTGTGTACTGTAGAATCATGTTATGTTTTGTTTACTGGTATGATACTTTTTTCTTTTACTGGGCTAAGGTCTCCATATCATTTTTTGATATGACAGATGTGTTTGGCTTACAAGTGTGCAGAATTATATTTTCCCGTGTTTCCCTGTAAATTGATATAGTATGCATACTCTGTAAATACAAAGTGATGTTTGTCATCCCTAGATTTTATAGATGAGGACTTGTTCTGCATCCCTTTTTATTTACCATTCCTTTTCCACCCTCTACTGAATTTCTACTTTATGGAGTATCCAATTATGAGCCTCACCTCTTTAAAAGATTACATCTTATCATATTTGATAGTGAGAAATTATAGAAACATTCCACCAAAGATCACAAAATAAGGCAAGGGTGCCCCTCTTACTACTTTTCAGCATCACACTGAGTCCAGCTAACTCAAGAAGACAGGAAAGGGAAATAAGAGATATACAGATTGGTAAGCAATAAGAAATAAAAACTGGCTTGCTCACAACTGATATAATTGCTGATGTAGAAAATCTGAAAAACATGTCAAATTTCTGTAACTAATAATTACAGTGGTTGCACTAAGCAGGGTTAATATGTAAAACTCAATCACTTTCCTGTATATCATCAAATCTACTTCTCCATTTAGAATTTAAAATTGATAGTAGCATTTATTACCATCCCCAAAGTGCCATAATCCTAACAAAATATATTCAAGTCTATATAGGGAAACTATAAAACTCTAATGAAAAAAATGGAAGAAAACTATAAATGAAGAGATATTTCATGTTCATGGACAGGAAAACTCAATATCGTCAAGGCATCTGTTCCTCTCAACTGGATCTATAGATTTGTTGCAATCTAATAAAAATCCTAGCAAATTATTTTGTGAATATTGACAAACTGATTCTAAAGTTTAAATGAAGAAACAAAAAGCCCAGGGTAGCTAACTCAATATTGAAGACAAAGAGCATCAGAGAGCTTACTACTCGACTTCCAGCCTTACTATAAAATTAGAGTAATCAAGAGACTGTTTATAGATAAGTCTATAAACTTATCTATAGACAAAGACAATAGATAAGTGTGGTGGAACAGAGCATCCAGAAATAGACTCATACATACTTAACTGATCTTTGGTAAATGATCAATTTATAGCAAAGGAAATACAATGAAAACAGGATAGCTAAAACAACTAGACATTCACAGACAAAAATAAAAAAAAAAAAATATACACAGACCTTTCACCACACAGAAAATTAACTTAAAATCATCCATGGACCTCAATATAAACTGAAAAACTATAAAACTCTTAGATGATGACAGGGCAGAAAATCCAGATGACCTTGAGTATGGCAATGATTTTTTTTTTTTAGATATAATAGCAAAAAAAGAATCCTTGGAAGAAATAATTTATAAGCTGAACTATATTAAAATTCAAAACATATGCTCTGTAAAAGATATTAACATAATCATGAAAAATATAAGCCACAGACTGAGAGAAAATATTTGTAAGTTACCTATCTGACAAATTACTATAATTCAAAATATACAAAAAGTCAGAGATCTCAACAATATGTAAATAAACAACCCAACTGGAAAAAAAATAAAATAAAATGAGCAAAAGACCAGTTCTTATCAAAGAACATATAGCTGGCAATTAAGCTTATGAAAAGATGGGCCACATCATATGTCATTAGGGAAATGAGCATTAATACAACAGGGAGGTACCATTGCACACCTATCAGAACGAACAAGGTCCAAAACATTGCCAATATTAACTTCTGGTGAGGCTCTCATTCAGTGCTGGGGGGGAATACCACAGTCACTTTTATGAACATTTTGTCAGTTTCTTACAAAACTAAACATCCTCTTTCAACACAACTCAGCAATCCTGCATTTTGTCATTCAATCAAAGCGGATGAAAATTTATTCCACAGTAAAACTTATAGTACATAGATATTTGTAGAAGCTTTATTTATAATTGTCAAAAATTGAAAGCAACCAAGACATATTTCAGCAGGTGAATCGATAAAAGATGGGGCTATTGCTGGAGAATGAAATATTATTCACCACTGAAAAGAAATGAGCTGTCAAGCCATGATATGACATGGAGGAAACTCACATACATACAGGTATTCCTCTGGGATATTAAAGGTTTAGTTCCAGACCACCACAAAAAGTGAAGGTTGCAAGGAAGAAAATACCAGAAATATTTTTGTTTCTCAATGTATATATAAAAGTATATATAGCTTATTATTTGTGAGATGGCATTGTTTCTAAAGGACAATGTATGTATCTTAATTTAATGATACCTTATTCTCTCCACATCCACACCAGCATCTGCAGTTTTGAGACTTTGTGATGTGGGCTATTCTTACTGGGGTTAGCTTAAATCTCAAGGTGGTTTGATTTGCATTTGCACCAACCCAGGAATGATTAGCAAGCTGTAGTATATGTATACCATGGAATACTATTCAGTCATTTAAAAAGATAGAGACTTTACATCTTTTGTATTAACCTGGCTTGAACTGGAACAAATTCTTCTTAGTAAAGAATCACAAGAATAGATAAGCAAGAACCCAATGTACTCAATTCTTGTTTGAAGCCAGTAGACAATCTAATGTATACACCCTCATAAGAGAAAAACTCAAGTCAATTCAAGGTGGAAGGAGAGACACAAGGGAGCCAAGAGGGAGTGGGGAGGGGTAGCAGGTTATGGTGCACGGCACATCTCTTGGGGGCAGGACACAGTTACAAAAGGGACTCTAACATGCAATAAGTGTAATCTAATTTTTTGTACCCTAAATGAACCCCCAAAATAAAAAAAAATTACCTTAAAAGGAAAAAAAAAGAGATACCTTATTGCTCAAATATTCTAATGATCAGCTTCAGTGAGCTGTCATCTTTGTGCTGATGGAGAATCTTGCTTTGCTGATGGCTGCTGACTGATCTGAATGGCAGTGGCTGTGGCAATTTCTTAAAATAAGACAAAAGTGACATTTGCCACATTAATTGACTCTTCCTTTCACTTGAACTCTTCCTTGGACATGGTAGGGTTATTTATCAATTGGCCTTACTTTAATATTGTGTTTCTTAAGAAATAGGGAGGCTTACAGAAAGGGAGACAGGGGAATGGATGTTGCGGAGAACAATCAGAACACACACAACATTAAGTTCATCACTTTATACGGGTGGGTTTCATGACCCCTCAAAGCAATTACAATAGTAACATCAAAGAAGACTGATCAGAAATCACTGTCATAAATGTGATAATAATAATAAAGTTTGAAATATTGTGAGAATTACCAAAATGTGACCCTGAGACATTAAGTGTGCAAGAGCTGTGGGATAAATCATGCTTTAGACTAGATGATGCACGGGGCCACAGACTTCCAATTTTGTGAAAAATGCAGTATCTGTGAAGTTCAGTAAGAAAAGAACTGTGATTGAAAGTGTGTCTGTATTATGAAGTAAAAGGAGCCAATATAAAAGACCATATTATATGTGGGACCAGTGGTCTGACAATTTGGAAAAGACCAAATTATGAAAAAATTAAAATGATCAGTGGTTGACCAGGAATTAAGGGGGGGGGGGGGGAAAGAAAGAATAGTGAGAGCCCAGAGGATGTTTAGGGCAGTAAGACCATCCTATATGACACTGTAATGACGCACACAAGTCGTTATGTATTTTTCACCCCAGGTGATGCTGTGTCCATGTGGATTAGTTGATAGTAACAAAGACACCCAGAATGTTTATAACGGGAGAGGCTGTGGGTGTTGGGAAGTACAGGGAACTCTCAGTACTTTCAATCCGTATTTGCTAGGAGCCTAAAATGGATATAAAAAATAAAATCAATTTTAAAAGTTTACATCTTATTGTTACCATAATTCTTCAAATATATATTCAAAGTACTCACTACTGATTATTTGACCTCAAAAAGATTCCTATCCAACCGTGTTCTCTAAGTTCAGGTTTAGTCAAAACTATTTTGACAGTAGTTTTTATACTGATGGGATAGCTTGTATAGGTATAACATTTAAAAAAATATTTTGTTATCAAGGCTGGGTGCAGTGGCTTACAACTGTAATTCTAACCCTCTGGGAGGGTGAGAAGTGTGGATTGCTTTGAGTTCAAGAGTCCCAGGCCAGCCTGAATAATAGTGGGACCCTATTTCTAAAAATAGCTAGGCCTTGCAGCAGTGCCTGTAGTCCAAGCTACTTGGAAGCTGAGGCAAGAGAATCACTTGAGCCTAAGAGTTTGAGGTTGCTGTGAGCTATGAAAGCACAGTTCTCTACCAAGAGAGTCAAAGTGAGACTCTGTCTCAAACAACAGCAAAAAATATCATACAAATACAATTGCTGGGATAACCAAAAAAACTATATATAGATATATAGTTATAGTAATATGTATGAATATATATATATATATATATATATATATATATATATATATATATTTCTTTTGTTATCATTAATATTGTAGAGGTGATTTTATTCTCTCTTGTACCATTGAATATTGCTTTGGAAAAGTCTGAGGCTAGCCTAGGAATTTTCTCCTCATAGTTCACTTGTTTTGTTTTTGTTTTGTTTTTTTGTTTTTTTTTGAGACAGAGTGTCACTGTGTTACCCTGGGTACAGGGCTGTGGCATCCCAATTCACAGTAAAATCAAACTCTTGGTCTTAAGCAATTCTCTTGCTTCAGCCTCCCAAGTAGCTGGGACTACAGGTGCCTGCCACAACGCCAGGCTATTTTTGGGTTGCTATTGTCATTATTGTTTAGCAGGCCCAGGCTGGGCTCAAGCCTACCAGCCTGGGTGTATGTGGCCCGTGCTCTAGCTGCTGAACTATAGGCAGTGAGCCTTCACTTGTTATTTTTAATTGCTTTTAAAAAATTTTGCCATCCCTGATGATAAAATGAATTTTTTCTTCTGAGTATATAAATAGTAATGGGATTGCAGAATCAAAAGGAATATCTAATTTGAGTTCTTTGTGATTCTTCATACTTCCTTCCACAAAGGTTGTATTAGTTTGCAGTTACACCAGCAGTGTAAAAGTGTTCCCTTCTCTCCACATCCATACCAGCATCTACAGCTTTGAGACTTTGTGATGTGGGCTGTTCTCACTGAAGTTAAGTGATAAGAACATTTGCACTAGACTGCTTATCACAGCTCAATTTACAATAGCCAAAACGTGGAAACAATATGAATGCCCACCAACCCAAAATGGATTAGCAAGCTGTGGTATATGTATATCATGGAACATTATTCAGCCATTAAAAAGGATGGAGACTTTATATCTTTTATATTAACCTGGATGCAGGTGGAACACATTCTTAGTAAAGCATCACAAGAATGAAGAAGTAAGAAGCCAATGTAGTCAATTCTAATATGAAGGCAGTAGATAAGCTAATACAAGGTATAGGGTGGGGGAATGAGTTATCAGGGAGGGGGATGGGGAGTCACAGTGTATGGCACACCTCCTGGGGGCAGGACACAATTACAAGAGGGACCTTACCTAGCAATTACAATCCAGTGTAACCTAATTCTATGTACCCTTAATGAATTCCAAGCAACAAAAAAGGGGGGGGTAAAACCCCATATGTAAGCAAAATAAATAAATGATAAATATTGTCCCAGGGCAAAAAAAAAATAAATATTTTGCCATCCCAGCGATTATATTTGTATGATTATATATATGCACACACACATATATGTATAAATATATTTACTTGCACTGGGAAAAATTTTTATTTGAACCGTACTTTTCCTCTGGCACATGCTTGCTACTTTATACATTTATCTTCACTGTTTTAGAAAAAAACTTCATCTTTTCAGTTTTACGTACACACCCATACATATACAGACACACACACACTTGTTATTTTCCATTGTTTTTTGACTTCTACACGTATATTGGGGAAACCTATCATGTGTTGGAGTACTTCTGTCAACTCTTGCTACTTTTATCTTAATTTCTTCATTTCTGTCATAATTTGTTAGCCTTTCTCTTTGGTATCGGTGTCACTAAAATATTTTTCTCAGTGACTATTTTGTGTTAATTTGTAGTTCATCTTTTTCTTTCTAATATTTCTGAGTTTCAGCAGCTCCCATTTTATCCTCTGATTTTGTCACATCATCCCTCATCTTATTTTTTGTATTCTTCTTTTGTTTTCTCGTTTGCACAGGGGAAATAAGTCGCTGATCATGTCAATTGCTCTCTTTCCTTTCTTTGCATTTATGCTGACTCAGACTGATTAATGGTTATTACTGGTTGTGGAGTGAATGGGACTCTTCCCCGGGTGGCTTGTGAATGAGGGAGGAGCTGTAACATTCTTTTAGGCTTCGTGGTTTACCACTCCATGTAGTAAAGCTGGACTACTTTGCACTGCGACAGCTCCCCTGTGTGCTTCACTCTCTGCTTACTGAATAGAATCACTAACAGGAGGGCTTCTTTCCCCAGGCCAGGTGGCCCTAGTGTCCCCTTTCATCACCACACTCAAAGGATTTGTCTATAGGCCGAATTCTTCTTCCTTAGGACCTTACATTTCTGTATCTTCAAGGTCATATTAATTTTCTGTGGTTATCTTCACTCGCTTTGTATATCTAAACTTTTGAAAATGAATGATATTGTTTAGGAATAAAAATTGTGTTTATATTCCTTCCTTTGGTTCACTTGCTATGTATGTGGGTCATTACAAAAGTTGTGAGATAGACAAAAATGAAGATCTATAAAATCCACCCAGATGGAAACAAATGAAGCCCTCCCAGCAACACAGATAAACTGAGCAAGTTGAAACTTGCAGGGGGTAATCAGAAAGATGCTATCAGCTGTGTTTCTTGGAAGTGAAATAACAGACCCCAACACAGTTCATCTCAAAACGTTCATAGTGACCTACATAATATAGATTCAGATTAAGAAGGTGTGTGATTTTTGGTAATTAACATTAAATATAAGTATTTTGACCCTGTTAAATATAAGAAATATACATTTAAAAGCAATATTGTTGAAAAACATTATTCAGAGTTGTAATGACATGAAAATATAGTCAGAATATTAAAATTTATAATAAAACAATTACTGGGAACAAATAGCACTTCAGGGGGAAACCTAATCAGTAAGAACAAAACAAATAATTTAAGGGGGAATAACACAG
Source organism: Loris lydekkerianus (assembly GCA_963574355.1). Lineage (NCBI taxonomy): Eukaryota > Metazoa > Chordata > Mammalia > Primates > Lorisidae > Loris > Loris lydekkerianus. The sequence goes on from CAUYPK010044512.1 coordinate 9,365, forward strand.
TCTAACAACACATGAAGTAAGGCAAGTGATTTGAAGAAGATTACTTCCAAATAAAATGAGAATCACCAGGAACTATAAATGGAATAAAAATGACTGGATCTAAGCAATAAAACAATTATACATATAGATTATAGTTTAATCTCCCTTAGCTTAAAATCTAATTGAAAATTGCATTATAAACTTTATAAAACATCAAAAGTCAAAATTAGACTTATGAAACTCTCAAAATTGATAAATAGAATTACTTTAGACATTTGGAATTCATTATGCTTTCTATCCAGTTAGATCGCTTTTATAAGATTTTAATTTTTTTGGCATAGTCAAAAGATAGGAAGTTAATATAGAACAAAAGTGGTGAGTATGCAGCTAACTTGTTTACACTGTAATCAGTTCATTAAATCAAAAGTTGCAGATACATTTTAAACATCACAGCTCTTCATTCTGCTGCAACCCAGTTGACCCACTCCTTTTTAGTTTATCGGAAACCATTTACACTTGAGGTTTGTGCATATATATGTATGCATTTATAATGTCTGCTAGTATTATGTATAAGAAATGATAAACTATACCATACCCTGTACTGCAGAATGTATTTGTTAAATTTCATTTATAAATAACAGAAATATATTTAGTATCTGAGCATTTTATAGTATTTCATATGAATGCTCTCTTAAGGAGCTTTCATAATATATTCTTTTGCATTTGTAATCAATAAATGCATACATTTGAAAATAGTTTACATAGTCTTATAAAAACACAAACAATAATTATTTTCTCCATAAATGTAATTATGCATATTTATCAGTTTCTTGTATTTATTTTCTTATTCTTCATGATTAATATTCTATAAGATCAGGTGATTATTTTTCTCCCTTACTCTGTTACATGGAAATAAAAAGATCCAAGTGATAGTTTAGCATTAAATATTTTTTAATTTTTAATTCAGAATTACTCCTCGTAAATGAGGCAATGCCCACCACATTTTAGTGGTAAAATTATTGAAAAAAACAAACAAACCACCTGCGATTAAATTGGGACTCTGAGAATGAATAACATTATCAAATCTAATAACAGATTAAAAGGTTGTTTTAGTACATTTGCCATAATAATTTATTAAAATGTAGTATCCTCTAGTACTATGTATTCTTAGGTCCTTTTTTACTTCAATAGATTTAGAGGAGTACAGGTATTTTTTATCACATGGATGAATTGTATAACATTGAAGTCAGGACTTTTAGTATGCCCATGACAAAAATAGTTACACTGATAAATTTTTATCCCTCAGTCCCTCTTACCCATCCTCTCCTAAATTTCTAATGTGCATTGTACCACTTTAAAACCATATAATGCTCATATTTAGTCCCCACTTACGGGTGAGAAAATGTGGTATTTGTTTTTCCATTCCTGTTATAGTTCACTTAGGAAAATAGGCTCTAGTTCTATCCACCTAAGTTGCTGCAAAAGACATTATTTAATTCCTTTTTATGGCTGAGTAGTACTCTGGGGGGGGGGTGTAAGTGTATGTGTGTATCCAACAACAAAAAAACTCTGGGGCCAATGGATTCACAACCAAGACAAGACCTACAAAAAACTGGCACCTATACTACTGAAACTGTCCCATGATATCAATAAGGTTGGAATCCTTCCTAACTCATTCTATGAAGTCATCAAAAGCAGGAAAGAACACAAGAAAAATAGAAAACTACAGACCAATATGTCTTATAAATATAGATGAAAAAATCCTCAACAAAATATTACCAAGGAATTCAACAGCACATTAAAAAGGTAACACATTATGATCAATTGTGTTTCATCCGAGGGATGAAAATTGGCTCAACCTACACAAATCAATTTTATTCACCACATAAATGGAATTAAAAACAATAAAAAAATACAATCATCTCAATAGCTGTACAGAAAATATTCAATAAAATCCAGCACCTCTATTGAATAAAAATCTTCAACAGACTAAGAATAGAGGAAACATACCTTAAAATATCAATAGTCATATCTGTATAACAAATTCACAGTCAACATCATATTTAATAGGGTAAAGTTGAAAACATTCTCCCTACAAACTGGAGTAAGATGAGGTGCCCACTGTCACCATTTTTATTCAGTATGGTACTGGAAGTTCTAGCCAGAGCACTCAATAAAGAGAAAGAAATAAAGGGCATCAAATAAGGAAAGAATAGTTCAAATTATCTTTGTTTGGTGATGATGTGACCTGTCTCAGAAACTGAAAGCCACCTGCAAAAGACTCCTAGAATGGATAAACTCAATAAAGTCTCAGAATAGAAAATTAATGTATGCAAATCAGAAGCATTTCTTTACAGTAATACTATTCAAACTCAGAGTCAAATCAAGAACTCAATGCCATTTACAATAGCTGCAAAGAAACTAAAATATCTAGAAATATACTAATCCAAGAAGATAAAAAGATACTGACAAAGAAAACTATAAACATTGATAAAAGAAATCATAGATGATAACAAATTTAAAAACTCCCCTGATCATAGATTAAAAGAATCAATATTGTTAAATGTTCATACTGTTCAAACTGATTTACAGAATCAATGTAATTCCCATAAAAATATCAAAGTTATTTTTTTAAAAAACTAGAGAAAACAATCCTAAATTTCACAGGGAATCTTAGCACACTACTAGAAAAGCTTCCTTGTTTTACAAAGTATAATCTAAAATTTCTACAGAAAATGTTATGTAATAGTAACCTCTCATTTTTATAAATACAACTCCTTAAAAATGTTTTTAAATTATGCAAAATAATTTCATAATTATTTAAATGTAACATTTAAAAATCATATATGTTTTTAAAAGCAACTAATAATAAATGTTGCTTCATGTTGTCTTTATGTCATGTTCAAAATAATTAATGTGGGTTAAAAGTTTGTGAATCTTGTGAATTTCAGTTCTAAAACCTAATAATGTTTATGTTCTTGAATTATTTAATATTGTGAAATTAAGAAAGAAAGGGTAGTATTCCCTGGTTTACACATACCACAGCTTGTTAATCCATTCCTGGATTGGTGGGAATTTAGGCTATTTAAACATTTTGGCTATTGTTAATTGAACTGCAATAAACAGTCTGGTCCAAATGTCCATATGATAAAAGGATTTTTTTCTTCTGGATAGATGCATAGTAATGGGATTGCAGTATCAAATATGAATTCTAATTTGAGTTCTTTGAGGATTCTCCACATTTTCTTCCAAAAAGGTTGTGTCATTTTGCAGTCTCACCAGCAGTGTAAAAGTGTACCCTTCTTTCCACATCTATGCCTGCATCTGCAGCTTTGAGAACTTGTGATGTGGGCCATTAAAAAAGATGGAGATTTTACATCTTTTATATTAACCTGGAAGAAGGTGGAGCACATTCTTTTTAGTAAAGCATCACAAAAATGGAGAAGCAAGAATCCAATGAAGGCAGCTAATGAGCTAATACCAGGGAGGGAGGGAATGAGAAATTGGGGAGAGGGGAAGAGGATTGAGGATGAGGGGCTCACGGTGTAGGGCATATCTATTGGGGGAGACACAATTATAAAAGAAACTTTATCTAACAAATGCAATCAGGGTAACCTAATTCTTTGTACCCTCAATGAATCCCAAACAATAAAAAATAAATAAAATAAAATAAAATAAAATAAAATAAAATAAAATAAAATAAAATAAAATAAATAAAAACAAAGTAGACAGCTTGCCTTTCATAGGTGCATATTTTAGTTTTTTATTTAATTAAGTTCTTTCTTTAATTTTATTATTTTATTAATAACATACCAAGTAGTATATGGGTAGGCAATCCAATTAAATTTCTGTTTCATAGGTAATCATCAGAAATGAAAATCTATTCATATTTATGAAAAAACTATTTCAGATAAACCACCATGTATTAAATATTGTGTAATTTTGAAGATTGTGTTGCAATAATGACATTTGCATGTATCTTCAACTACCATTTGTAAGATGGTAGATGCAATAAGAATACCAGTCGTAAAAGTTGTGTAAATAATGGTAAGGTCAAAATACTGACATTTCTTTTCCTTAAAAAGGTATTTTCTTGGGTGCTGCCTGTGGTTCAAAGGAGTAGGGCACTGGCCCCATATGCTGGAGGTGGTAGGTTCAAAACCAGCCCCCATCAAAAGCTGCAAAAAAAAAAAAAGTTTTCTTGTAAAAGTCTGAAGAGAAAATTTACAGAAATATATACCCACTGTAGTTATCCACATGTAATTTGCAAAGGTAAAACCAACTTATATATATGCATCTGCTTTGATAATTAAATATTTTATTAATGTGGTCTTATGTGCAATTAAAATAAAGAGAAAAATAAATACATCTTTGTTGTACCTGGAATATGTCCTTTTTAATTACGATAGTCTTGATAGAATTTTAATTTCTTAAATAATTTCAAAACTCTTAAACTTTGGCAATATAATTAATAACGTATAGCATCACAATAAAGAATTTAATTAATGTACCCTAATGCACATATCAAAATCTCTAAAGTCAGAGTGAAGTGAATAAGTAAAATAATCATACAGATCAGATTAAAACACACACTAATGTCTCTTGCCGAAACCCAAATGTTTAATACTTGCCTCAACAAGAAGGGGATTAGTCCTATTAACTGCCAAAAAGGGAGGCATCTGTTTATTTTTACAGGAGAAGTGCTACTTTTATGCCAACACATCTGAGATCATGCAAAACAAGATCAAAACACTCCAAGAAGATCTAGATAAGAGAAGAAAAGAAATTCTAGAAAATTTCCTGTGGACCTACATGGTTTTTCACCCTACCTTCTTCCTCTGCTACCCTTATTTACCCTTCACCTTTGGGCCCTGTATCCTTAAAAAAGGTTAGAGGCATTTAAATTCAGTTGAGGTCCAATATCACGGGCTCATTAATCAAGAATCTAACTATTATTCTTCACCGCCCTCCATAGCACCAATGACGGGTAAGATTCCCCAATCTGGGACAACCTAAGACAGGATATGGAGAGGCTGCACAGTGGATTACATTCATAGTACCCAAAGACGGGTAAGATCACTCTGCATTCAGTCAACCTAAGACAGAGACCAAATCATTGATGTTTGTATTTTTTTGACGGGTAAGACTGAAACTGTAAGAGCAGGCAACCTAAGACAGGGGCTATGTTTTTCCGCCATACAAAAAAATAAAAGAGGGAATTGTTGGGCCCTGCCATGTGCCTGAGGCTTAGTGCAACTTCCCGAGCCTGACTAGAATTAGATCCATCTAGCTACTTCCGCATAGCAATGACTCAGCAAGGCCCGGCCTG
>CAUYPK010044516.1:0-58887 GCA_963574355.1 Loris lydekkerianus
CTTTAAGTTGACACAGTTTACTGTGTATAAATTATTGCTACATAAATTTGTGAGGGAAAAGTACATTTCAGAGTTTGGCTTGACACACTGTAGAAGTCTGGTAGCTAAACTCAGATACTATTTTCCTGAACTACAACAAAGCCAAAAAAAAAAAAAAAAATAGGAAAAAAATTAAATGGGTGACTGATGCTAAGGTAGATTATCATAGAAATTGCTCAGTATTACTATGTGTCTTGACTATGTATTCATTATTCTATTTTTTTTTTTTCAGTTTTTGTCAGGGGCCGGGTTTGAATCCCCCCACCTCCAGTATATGGGGTCAGCACCCTACTCCTTAGAGCCACAGGCACCACCCCACTATTCTTTTTTTTTTTTTTTTTTTGTAGAGACAGAGTCTCACTTTACCACCCTCAGTAGAATGCCAGGAAGTCACAGGACTCACAGCTACCTCCAGCTCTTGGGCTTCCGCTATTCTCCTGCCTCAGCCTCCCGAGCAGCTGGTACTACAGGCACCTGCCACAACACTCAGCTATTTTTTGGTTGCAGTTCGGTCGGGGCTGGGTTTGAACCCGGCACCATCGTATGTGGGGCCGGCGCCCTACTCACTAAGCCACAGGTGCCACCCTCACTATTCTATTTTTTAATCTCAACATTAATTAAGACTATCAAAATATTGAATTGGCTTAATTTATATTTTCTAGCTAATCCATATCTATGACCCTATCATAATCATATTATAAATACTTTAGTACTTTGACTATGTGGCTCTCTTCAAAATTTCCAGTCTGAAAGCCAGGACTGGTGGCTCATGCCTGCAATCCCAACACTTTGGGAGGCTGACGTGGGAAGACCACTTGAGGCCAGGAGTTTGAGACAAGCCTGAGCAAGAAAAAGACCAAATCTCTACAAAAAAAAAAAAAAAATAGAAAAATTAGCTTCGTATGGTGGTGCATACTTATAGTCACAGCTATTAGGAGGTTGAGGCAAGAGGATTGCTTGAGGCCTGGAGTTTGAGATTGCAGTGAGCCATGCAGATGCCACTGAACCTTAGGCTGGGTGATAGCAAGACCCTGTCTCAAAAATAAAAAAATTTAAAAAAAAAAGTAAAAATCTATCTGGAAATCATTTGGAAAAATACTTCACAAGACCTAGCTCAGACAATGTTCCTCTAGTAGTCTATAACAACACAAAATAAAACCACTCTCTTTTCCTGATGCAATACACTATCACTACTTTATATCCCTTCCGTTATTGTTTATCACATCAGTCTCCACTTAATGTTTTACTTTACTGTGTTTGCCATTCGATTAAGTGTTGAATTCAAGAACTGTTTCTTAAGAAATATTTTACCTTAGGACCTTATCATTACACCTAAAAGATAAGGTATTAACAAAAGTCTCTTGATATATTATGAAAGATTTTGACTATAATCTCACTGAAGAGTTATGAAATAAGGAATCTTTTTCATATTACTTATAGCACTTTGCTTTCAGATTAATAGAAACTGAAGAGAATTATGACAATTTGCAATGCTATATTTCAACAAATAAAGGGTAAATCATATGCTTTGATGTAAATATGTATATCCAATATGTGAGAATAATACTAATATTCCCTTTTCTCCAATTATGTGTACTTTTACCCATTATTTTGTCAATACTATGTATATTCTTTGTTGGTTACTTCATTGATAATATGTATTCTCCTTTTTTTTTTTTTTTTTTTGAGACAGAGTCTCAAGCTGTTGCCCTGGGTAGAGTGCCCTGGCGCCACAGCTCACAGCAACCTCAAACTCTTGGGCTTAAGCAATTCTCTTGCATCAGCCTCTCAAGTAGCTGGGATTATAGGCGCTGGCCACAATGCCTGGCTATTTTTTGGTTGTAGTTGTCATTGCTGTTTAACTGGCCTGGGCTGGATTCGGACCTACCTCCTCTGCTGTAGGTGGCTGGCGCCTGAGCTACAAGTGCCGAGCCTCATTCTCCTTTTTTATTCTGCATTTTGGTTGTATCTTTTCTCCTTTTTTTTTTTTTTTTTTATCTCCATAAAGGGAATTATTTGTGTGTAAGCTGACTAATATTCAACGAACATAAATGAAATTATCGAATTACTGGCTTATGGATATCACATATATAAAGGATAAGATATCATTTGAGAATAAGCTAACATATACAATGGAGAACAGAAACATCAGCTTCCCATACAGCAATGCATTGAAGGCAGACTGCGACACTGCTGTAGGAGGCTGGTTACTGGTAATATCATGAGAAGAGGTAAAACACCCCCTAGTGGCAATTATTGATATAATTTAGTGGCATTAAAAAAAAATGACAACACAAGTACCTTTCTTTAAAGTGTTTGAAAAGACTTTGGCGCCTGTGGCTCAAGTGGCAAAGGTGCCAACCTTATACACCTGAGCTGGTGGGCTCGAATCCAATCTAGGCCGACCCAACAACAATGATGGCTGCAACCAAAAAATAGCCGAGCGTTTTGGTGGGTGCCTGTGGTCCCAGCGGCTTGGGAGGCAGAGGTAGGAGAATCGCTTGAGACCAGGAGTTGGAGGTTGCTGTGAGCTGTGATGCCACACCACTCTACCCAGGGGGACAGCTTGAGGCTCGGTCTCAATAATTAATTAATTAATTAATTAATTAATTTAATTGTTTAAAAAGACTTAACCTGATCTTTATTTTTTTTGTCTAGTTAATTTTTTTATTTTTTTATTATTAAATTATAGCTGTGTACATTAGTGCAATCGCCTGTACCCATTCTAAGATGCACCATAGATGTGGACCCACCCATTACCCTCCCACCACCAAAACATCCCCCCACCCTTCCCCTTTCTTGGCCCTTTCCCCATAGTAAAGTGCGATAGTTGTGTTCTAGGCTTCATGTGAAAGCTATAGTTTACCTGCATAGTAGGGCTGAGTACATTGGGTACTTTTTCTTCCATTCCTGGGATACTTTGCTAAGGAGAATATGTTCCAGCTCCATCCATGTAAACATGAAAGAGGTAAAATCTCCATCTTTCTTCTTGAAAAAATGTTCCTCTGAGCTTTTTGGATTTTGGCAGGGAGATAAGGGTGAGAAATTCACTGTGAACAAAGGTGACTATTTGTGTAGATAAAGTTTCTGAGTTAATCTCTTGGATATGCCCCCAAAAGAGTACAAGGCATGTCTATCTGAGCATGGTGAAATCTTTTAGTCTCTTCTCTTTTCCTGCTGCTTAATTTATTGTATTTATTTGATAAGATCACTGGGGAGAAGGTCTTAAGACAAATGCATTTCTCTAGAAAAAAATTTTTCTAAGTCAGTTGAAGAGCTACCAGAAAGACTCACTCCCTGTTCTTAGGAAAAGAAAGAGGATCAGAGAGGCAGGGCGCCAAGGGAAAGCAGAGTGAGACCGTGGTTGTGAGGCTTATTTCTAAGGTCTACTTATTTTAGTTCAAAGTGTACAGCATGCCAAGGTACCAGACTTTGCAAGTATTGACTTCTGTGCCTCAATACATTGGAATCCAAAGAAGATAATAAATATACACAAACCCACATTAATGTAAACAAGTGGTACAATAACAAAATGGAAAGAAGAGATAAATCTTCATTACAGAAGAAATCTGTTATTAGATTGCTATGGCTACCAAGACAAAGTACCACAGACTGGCTAGCAACAGAGAATTATGTTTTCACAATACTGGAGTCTAGAAGTCTCAGTCAGGAGGGAATCAGCCACATTGCTGTCTACAAGGTCCCCCTTCTAGATTTTAAATGGCTATCTCTTCCCTGTGTCTTCACATAGCCTTTCCTCTGTGAATATCTGTATTATCATGTCCTTTTATCTTCTTGTAAAGATACCAATTATATTGGTTAGAGATCAATACAGTGATCTTATTTAATCTTAATTATCTCTTTAAAGACCTTATATCCAAATACAGTCACATTCTGAAGTTTATTGTAGGTTAGGACTTCAACATAATAACTTTAGTGCAGAACACAATTCAGCACATAAAACTTCCAATATATAAGCTGTAGTTAGCTAGGTGAATAGAAATTCTCTTCACTTTGAGGAAAAGATTAATTTTATTTCTCATGTGTATGAGTTTGCCTTAGTAATTCACTTCCAAAGAATATCATATAAAAAGAGAAAAATACTGGCTTTACTTTGGAAAACATCATAACTGAATAAAGTTTTCTCTCAGTATCTGTGGAGAGTTGGTTTGAAGACCTCTGGTGAACACCAAAATCCGAGGATACTCAAGTCCCTGACATTAAATAATGTATTATTTGCATATAACCTCTGAAGATCCACCTATATGCTTGAAATTATCCCTAGATTATTTATAATACCTAATAAAATGTAAAAACTATGCATATAGTTGTTATACTGCATTGTTTAGGGAATAATGGAAAGGAAAAATTCTGTAAATGTTCAGTGAAGGCTTAATTTTTCTGAATAATTTCAATCTCTGCTTGAATAGATTGGTTAGAGATCAATACAGTGACCTTATTTAATGTTAATTGAGGTTAAATATCTATCTATGTTGAATCTTTGAAGAAAATATGGAGGGATGACTGTAATAAAACTTAATATCACTAGGGATAAGTTGGGTTGGTATTATGAACCTTTATTAAATGCAATGAGATGGGAATTTCACATCCGTGGTCATCTTTCCTAAACCCTATCATCCTGATGTAATCATAAGAAAACATTACACAATGGCAAATTAAAAAATAGTTATTGTTGGGGTTCCAGAGGGACTCTGATCCAGGCTGGCAGCCAACAAGGGAGGTGGTGCTGAAGGAAGAAGGAGGCCTCACATCAATTTAATGCATGAAGTCTGAGAAGCTTGGAGAGGCACACATTGTCTCAAGCACCGAGTGGCAAATTGAGGCAGTGCAGCACACTTCTAATCTCTCAGGGGGTTTTTATTGTGCTCAAAAATTGTATTAGAGGGAATCATTGGCTCCCAAGAAGATGGGGTAATTTGGAAAATAGGATAATGGAATGTCTGGAACAGTCTGATAATGTATATTTAGAAAAGGGGAGAAGATGAGTCTGCAGGGGAGCTATCTTATATTCCTTAGTCTAATTTTTGTCTCACTCAAAACTCAACATTTTCATCTTAACCACCAATATGACAATTTCAGGAGTTGGGGCCTTTGAGAGCTAAATATAACATGAGGAAAGAGCTCTCAGGAGTTTGATTCATGCTTTTATTAAAAAGGTTTTGGAGAACTGCCTTGCCCTTCCGCCATGGGATAGAGGGAGACATCGACAAATGAGAAAGACATTGAATGTTTCTGTGCCTTTATCTTCCCAGTAGCTAAATTGGTGAGAAATACATTTCTATTGTTTATAACAAACCAATTTCTATAAAATACATAACTAGTCTCCTTGATGCTCTCAATGTTATAAGAAACAAACAAAAATATTACAGACACAGGAGAGTAAGAAAATGAAGATCAAATTCAGTGTCATAAACTGTATCCCAGAAAGGAAAAATACATTAACAAAAAATAATTGGCCTATAAGTCTATAACTTATTTATTTATCAATGCTATCTCAGTTTTAATCAAATGGATGATGCTTAATGTTAAGTTAGGAAGTGTTGAGTAAAAGCCATATGGAAGCTTTCTGTTCTATTCTTGTAACTTTTAATATATTTAAAATTATTCAAAAATTTGAAAACATCATTTAAATACTATAACTGCAGAATGGCTTAAAATAAAAGAATGACTAATATTGCCAAGTATTATCAGGTATATGGATCAGATAAAACTCTCACTCAAGGGATGTAGCACATAGTGGTACAACTAGTTTATAAAACAGTTTTTACTTAAGCTCAATATCTATGTATCCCATGACTTAGCAATTTCTACAAGAACTAAGAAGTCAATGAAGATACGTAATTATCAATACCAACATACATATAAAAATGTTCCTAGCATTGTTAGCAGTGGTGGCCCAAATTGGAAATAACCAAAATTATTCATCAACATTTAAGTGGAAGCAAACATGTAAACAATACGAGCCAAACAGAGTTAGGATTGACCTTTGTTTGAGAGAAAGGAAGTGAATATTGATTTGATAGGAATATTCATGGGATGAGTCTTTTGGGGTATAGAAATGTTCTATTCATTACTTGACCTGAGTATTGTTCTGCTCATTTTAAGATTTTTTATTTTTTTACTTTTTTATGTATTATATGTAAGTGTAAAACATTTATTTCAAAATAAATGTATAATGTGCATTAATAATATTTGATCTACTCTTTTCATGTCTTTTTTTTTGTGAGATTCAAACAATATTTTGAGACACTAGAAACAATAACAACCTTAAGACACCTGCTGGGTGTTAACACGAGGGGATACTAACAATGATATTGATACTCCACAGTCAAAACCTGTTCTTTTGTGCCATCTTGAGTATTTTTTAAATAAAATATTTTATTAATTCTATTACTAAAGATTAATTTTAAACTTTCTGAGACCTTGGCAAAAATTGCTGTTATATTTATAATAGTGAACATGAATCCAAGAAATACATCTTCTTCTACTATTGTGGCAGTGTGTTTACATTTCTTTAGACACACAAACAGACGCACATATATAGATGTATGTGTATATATACATATGTCAGGTATGTATGTATATATGTCAACAATTCATGACTTTGTAATACATTTGTAAAGAAATTTAGATGGATTTCAATTTATGTGCTAAATCTTAGCTAGTTCAATGTTGAAACTTTCAGGGAAGATTATTAATACTCTACTAAACATGAGCAAACAAAGATTTCAATAAAAGTTAAATGAAGGTTTAAAATATGACTCAATCCATCATGGCAAAACCCCCAAAAGTAGTCATACTAAATATCCTTAAAGGAAATAAAAAACCTAGAAACAATTCTGCTCCCAAAATATAAGATATCCAACAGCAAAGACAGGACACTGAAGTATATTTTAAAAAATATATGCACATAATTTAAAGCCTTCATAAGCAGTGAAAACTTTTATTTTCAATCAATTTTATCCAGGTTTAACACATTTTATGCAAAGAGCATGTTTTAACCATAAGTTTTTGAAACTGAAAATTTAAATATATACTTGAAATTTTGGAAGTTATTATAGGCAGAGCCCTCTAATCTGGCTCACAGAAAGGAAAAGCTTTGGAAAGAAGGTTGTTGTAAATTTAGTGGCTACCAAATCTGTATAATATTTAGACTAAAAGTTTGAATTGTTTTATTTATACACATAACCATTTTAGGGTTATGACTAGATCGGAAAATGCCTCAAGATTTTACCCAGATGTTTGGGAGACTTAATCAAGACCCTATATGAGCAAACATTACTCTTTTCCTAACAGGGTTCTTGGCCACTAGGATTTCTTTGTAAGCAGCAATTTATGCAGGTAGGCTTGACAAGAAAAAATGTTCAGAAATGACATGATTTATTATAGGTATTAATTTGAATGGTCAGGAGGAGAACCAACCATTCAGTAATAACCGGTAGCACTCTGGAGCCCACAGGGAAATGTTAATATTCTTTAGCACAGGTAATATGTTATTATGTGTTAATTTGATCTACAACCTAGTTATATGCTCTATGAAGATTCCAAACTCCAAGGGTGGTCAGCTAGCATTTAATTAAAAACTTACTTTCTGGAAGGTGATATTGGAATCCTTCATCTATCTGTTTTATGATCAGCTCCATTGAATTGCTAATTCGCAAAATGAAATTTAGAAATGTGTTTTCATTAGTGAAATTGATGGTGGCAAAGATATGTGTGATCCCTCTTCAGAAGGCTAAGACTCAGGACACCTTCAGTGGTTTGTCTTAAAGAATGGTGCCTGTGTTCTTATCTCTAATGAATGCTGAATCAAAGAAACTCTTGCAATAAGGTAGCATTCACCTCCAGTAGAACTACTCAGAGATTGTTCTTCTCCTTTTTTCAAAATACTCTAAAGGATACAGAAACAGATATTCATCAAGCATAGAGAAAGATTTGGGGACAGTATTGTGCCCCCTTGCTACTTATTGTTTATAAGCATGGCAAGTTTAAGTTTGTTTTAAACTGGCAGCGAAGTGTAGTAGAATAGCCAACCATCTGTATCATTTAAATATTGATGCTTGCCAAGATCTATCAAAGAAATGCAATACTTATGGAGGGAAAAATGGATTACTAGCATTCACAAGTCAACTGACTACTCTTATACATATTAATGATGATTTTCTATTTCACACACACACACACACACACACACACACACATCTCCAGTTCTCTAATGTTGCTCAGGATTTTTTCTTGCTTTCACTTCTATTTACATCATTGGATATTGAAAGTCCTTTATTTCATGAAATTGGCATTACCATAGAATGTGAAACATTCTTTTAAATAAAGAAGCCATCCCTCAAAGTCCCCAGTTCTTTTTTTGACACTCATTTTAGGCCAAGATTGTAGTCTCTCTGCAACATCTCTTGGATATCTATTTATACTGTGCTATATACTAAATGAATTAATTATTTTTTCTCTCCCTATACAATCAATTTTCTTCCAAGCAATACTTTTTACTCAACATTCTCTTATCTTTCATGTCTTTCTAAATGCTGTAGGTCTCTATAGAAATATGGCTAGCAGTGATTTCTCCTCAAAATCCTACAAAAGAAATGATGGCCTCTGATACTTAATTTTCTGTAATAAATTCTACAAAATATCAGTAGCTTGACTCTTCTCCTGAGTCATGGCAGTTCTTCAGAGGAAGTTTGGAGGTTGAATATCCAAAGAGAAGTAGCTGTGCTATATAGTCTTCAAGACACAAGATTACTTTGTTGAATTTTGAAGCTTTGCTAATTAGGTTCCTAACAGAATGTACTATAATATCTCATTACATATAACCATGAAAAACTTTATAAAAATTGTGAAGCATGCTCTTATTCATATATCCCTCAAAATTATAATAAGAATATGTTTGCATCTTTCTTCCCCTTCCCTTCAGGCCCTGTGATTTATCAGGTACTTTGCTTAGAAACCTGCAATATACATTTTCACAACATGTGACATTCCATAGCACTGTCCACCTTTGTCCTGTTGGTATTACCTTAACTAGTGACATAATAATCTTCCAGATAGGACAAAGTCGAGCCTCTATAGTTAAAGAAAGCAATGCAAGACAGCCAACTGCAAATGTCCTTTTCTAAATACAGATATATATGAGTGTGTGTGTGTGTTAATATTATATATATATATATATATATATCTCAAAACATTCCTTTCTATAATATTTTTTGAGATGGGTATAATAACACTTCTCATTTGATTTTTTTTTTTTTTTTTGAATTTTAATCCAGCATGGTCTGGCTGTAAAGATTCTTCTTGGAGTCTCAGAATGTCTGGATGTGGTGCAGGGCCCTGTCTGGAATGGAAATTTGGTGACCTAAAGTCAAATAAGTAGGTCAGGTAATTTCTCTTGCCAGATTTTTACAGAATCAAATGCAGTTTTTGATTATTATGTTATAATGTTATTTCATCTTACACATGTAAATTATTGACTATTGCAGAAGGCTTTGGTCCCCTAATGGTTCACTGAAAAATCCCTGATATGAGGCAGATTGATTAATAGGAGAAAAAGCATACAAATTTATAGTGTATACACATGGGAGCCTTCAGAATGAAGACCCAAAAGTATAGAGGACATTGCCCATTTTATGCTTAGGCTCAACAAAGTATGAAAAGACATGCAGAACTACGATTGGACAAAGAGGATATGTCTAAGGCTAATTCACTGAGCTAGAGATCCAGCATGTTCTGGCTGTAAAGAATCTTCCTGTCGTCTCAGAATGTCTGGATGTGGTGCAGGGCCCTGTCTGGAATGGGAATTTGGTGACCTAAAGTCAAAAAAGTAGGTCAGATAATTTCTCTGTAGCCAGATTTTTACAGAATTTTAGGTTTTGTGGATGGCTTTCAGGAAAAGGGGATTATGGCTTTTATAGCACACCAGGGAGGAGAGGATGTTAGCTCCTATGGCTAGCCTCAGAGAAGAATGAGGTTGAGAAGCAGAAGGACAGAGGAAGGTTAGAGAGACTTTTGGTTCTGAGGCCATCATTTTGAGGTGCTGCTTCTTGAACTCTAACACTACTATTTATGAAGAATGACATTTGTGTGTGTATATATATATTTATATATATTTAAATATATAAATAATGTATATATATAAATATATAAAAATATACATAAAATATAAAAATAATTTAAATATATATGTGTGTGTGTGTATATATATATATATATATATATATAATTTTTTTTATTTTTATTTTTTTTTAGATAGAGTCTCATTCTATTGTTCTGGCTAGAATGCCATGGCCTCAGTTTAGCTCAGAGCAACCTCAAACTCATGGGCTCAGGTGATTCTTCTGCCTCAGTCTCAGCTGGGACTATAGGCCCCCACAGCTGGGACGACAGGCACCTACCACAGCAAGTTTTTCATAGAGAGTGGGTCTCATTCTTGCACAGGCTGGTCTCAAACCTGAGCTCAAGAGATTCTCCTGCCTTGGCCTCCCAGTGTGCTAGGATTACAGGTATGAACCACCATACCTGGCCTGTACATATCTCATTTTGAGGCATTGGGCAAAATAAGCTATTTGTTATAAGGGATAAAAAAGTGACATAAAAATAAAGGTAAAAAGAGAAAAATAACCCAAAGTAGATATAACAAATTTATAGCAGAAGCAATTAAGAGTTAATGTCTAGTGCCTTAGTATGGGATATTAGCATTAAGTCTTGATTCCTCTTTCTATAAATTTGTTAGAGTGTACTTTGGGTTATTTTTATCTTTTTTGCTTTTATTTTTATTTTTCTGTCACTTTTTTGTTTTATCCCTTATGACACTTTAATAGCTTATTTAAAAATACTAGTCTGAGATTTTGTTTCCTTTGTATATAAATATTAATATTACCACTGATATTTATTCGGATAACATATTTGGTCTTTCTATCAACCTCAAATTTTGTGTTTTTAGTTATAGTTTCTCTTGTTAATTTTTCTTTTTGTCTGTTCTTTCCCTTTGCACCGAGCAGCCTTATATACATAAATCAATTATATCAATTCATGGTGTCTTATTCTCCTTAGCCAAAGTGGGTTTTTCTTCCTGTTACATACATGTATATGAATATGAATCAATTTATTTAAATTGAAGATCTTAAAGGAATATTTTTACACTTTCAGTTCATTAAAGTTATGTTGTTATGAAGAAATAAGTTATATAGATATGAACAGATAAAATCACTAGATTTATGTTTCCATCTTTACGAGAACAACTTACCATAGAAAATTAAAGTGTTTACTCAAGAAGTTGAGATGAGTACTAAGAAAAGGAATCTTTACAGGTACTGTAATCCCTGAAATGATCCATACTGTGTGTATAAGAATTGTTAATATCTGCATATAATTTCATATACAACCATGGGCGATACTCTAAATACTTGACCTTAGTGAATAAACACCACTGAAGATTCTGAATATCTTAGTGCATTTTCTGTTACTATATACCACAGACCTGGTAATTTATAAAGAATAGATGATTGAGTCATGATTTTAGGGAGTAGAAATCTGACATCATGGCACCAGCATTTGATGTTCATCATTTCACGGTGGAAGGCATCACGTGTCAAGAGGGCAGAAGAGCAAGTGAAGCTATGAGCCATAGAAGAAATGGGGAATGAACTTATTATCTTATCAGGATCTCACTCCTGAGCTCACTAACCTGCTCCCACAGTTGCTACATTAATCCACTCAGGAGAAGAAATACTTATCACCTAATCACCCCTTCACTGCCCTGTATCTTACGGGCATCACATTGGGGATTAAGTTTCAACATGGATTTCACATGGGGCATTCACTATGTAGCACTGGATAAGCTGAAAAGAGTATCTGGCAGGTATTATAAGTGACCCTAAAGCCTAAAATATTAACTATTTGACCTTTCAGAGAAAATGTTTGTCTAATCTAAGTGTCTTAGAATAATCTTCCATTGCACCTTCATTTCTAAAGCAAGAAACAAATTCCCTCATTTTAACACATCAAAGTGCCAACCCTGCAATCAGACACCAATACCTACATTACTGGTGGGACAGAATACAGAAACCTTAGTAGGTAAGTCGATATATATTTCAGGAAAAAATTACTGGAGTTTGATGATTTGCTTATATTATCAAAATTTTGGAAAAGCTTCCTGGAATTCATGTTGGGGAAGAAAATGCTTAATTGTGGACGTATTTTTAATAGTCAGTCTATAACAATAGCAAAAGATGAATACAAGTCACATTGAGCTCTTGTAATTGCAGAAGTCAAACATAACTTGAGTATTATCAATGTTATACGGTTTTTCTTGTCTTAAAATGTGTATCCATCTTTTTGGCACCCTTTGCATATATGGGTTTATAAAAAGTAGTGTAGTGTGCATTTGCTTTCAAATGTGCTAGCCAGTGACAAAGCTAAAATTATAAAAACTTGTAGTTTAACAAGATTCTTAAATAGTACTTTAAATCAGAAAATAAAAGTTAAAGATATGAACAAAATGCACTTGCCTATCTCAACAGGAATAGCCAAAGGAGTTATATTTTAAAAAGTCTTATTTTCAGCAGGGCAGTTTTTAATTTCACAATAATGGGAGAAAGACCCCTGCTTTTTGTTCTTTAGACAGAAAAAATAATTCAACAATTAAAAGTACCACATTTGCTTTTAACTCCATCAAATAACAAAAGAGCCATATCAGTAGACTGCTCCATAGTCTCCCCCACTTGATGTACTGGATAAATTATTATTATCATCATTATTATTACTAATTACCTATTAGTATTATGTAAATTAGCTGAGGGAGTGTGGGTCAAAAACATTTAATTTACTTATATTTTACTACAGCCATATCTATAAATACAGATATATTTCTTCTCATATAGTATGTTTCCAAACACTAAGGTTCAGTCTATTCTTTTTATCTTGTGACTGAAGGCCATAAAGTTACGACACATTTGTACCTATTATGCAAATAGGTATTAGCCTCCTTCACAGACATTCACTCAGTGTAAAATATATAATATAATGGTGCTCATTTGAATGTTTATTATTCTTTACTTCATTTGCATGTGACACTTTAAAAATATATATTGTCAAAAATATAGAAGTGGAATAAAAAAGTAGTCCCACCCCTAACCTTTGAATGTCCTAAGGCAAGAAGAAAAATGGAGTTCCTCATATACATCTCTATTTCAAAATGTGTATCATGCTAAGAATCTCTTAAGTGATATAGATTCTATCCTCCATTCCCTGGAGAAGCATACTTTCAAGCTGACAGAAGTAGCCAGACCCAAACTCAGACTCCTAGTTTAGGGCAGAACTAGATTGCCTGAGATAAATCGGTCCTTGTGTTCCACCAACATTTTCATAATTTTCCTGTATCTTACTATGATGGAACTTGTGTGGCCATTTATACACCTGCCAGCCTGCTTATTCAAAATCCTTCTAAAAGCCCATGAATTTCTACCCCTTAGCCACCACTTGACATCATTATGTAGACATGGATATAGTCTGGCAGGGAGACAAAGAGAAGAGGTTTCCACAGGTAACAGAAATAGTTATGGTGTCATTGGATGGGAGGTATGATTATTATGACCTTATGACCATGTATACCAAAAGATGACTATGGAATTTCATCATCTGTTGAAAGCTATTTCTTATTAACAATTTTTGAAATCTTCTTCCAATGGTCCTTTAAAAGGTTAGACTAAGTGAAAGGGACCCTCTTCTGATGAAATTCGAGTTAGATGGTCGTGTAGGCCCAGAGCTGGTATAGTAGCTAGGAGTAAAGTCTCACTTCAGTCTTAGCCAGATCCTTGGTTTTATTGTACTGTACTCTCAATTTACATCCATATGGTCATAAGAATTTGAACAAAATGAAGTGTTCTTCTCAACAGCTTTTATATTACACACACGCACACATATAGTATATAAATATTTTCTTAATTAAAGATTTTAAGATATAACTTTCACAGCAGTTTCAAAGCCTAAAAGTTTCATAGCTATACATATGCTTTATATGCTTATTAACTACTATAAAGTTATTTCCATTTCTCTTACTAATAAAACATACTTCTCTTTTAATCTGTATAGTGCGATAGCTGAGTGGGTTGGGAAATGGTATCTGTCATGAATACTTAACATTAATTAATAGTTTCTCTTTTTATCTGTTGAGATTTAACAGCCTGGAAATTTGATTCTCAGTGGAGTCACCTGTGAAGATAACACGATCAGAACTGATTTATATCACTTTCAAGAGCCTAAAACTAGTTAACAGACACTTAATGAGATTCCTAGAGCTGCCCTTGTATATCTCCTTCTCCAGTTATGAATGGAGACCCCTACCTTCTATTATAGTATTTCAAAAATAAACCATAGGCACCATCATCATTATAATCATCAACATTGAGGAAGAGAAGTAGTCTTAGTAGAAGAATGTATCTTAGCAGTCTTTCCTAGAAAGACGCCATGCAGGCGTTCTGGAGGGAGACACAACAGCGTCAGAGTGAGCAAGTAGGTGAAAGAATGAGTGCTCGCTCCCAACTGCCTTCTGCAGCTTCTTATAGACCTTGATGTCGTGGTTACTTGCACCACAGGTGCAGAGACTGATGGTCACTGATGCTCTCCTTTCATGAGCTCTCATGTTAGGAGAGCCAAATCCCTCCCTGTGCCCTTATCACCAACGTGTTATACTACCTAGAGCTGTTACCAGTGTAGCTAATGATTACTGAGTGTTCCGAGGCCTAACTTGCTTCTCCTTTCCATGAGATATATGGTGGTCTGCTGCAATATTTATTAAAATTTTATTTTCCTCATGATAAAAACCTTCAGCAAACTAGAGAAAGGAAATTCATTAACCCAACAATGGAAATGTGTGAAAATGTATAGCCCACATCATCCTAATAATAAAAGACTAAACACTTACTACCACCTCAATTTATAATTGGATGGGAAAGTCTCTCTAAATGTATCTAGATGGCAGAGAAATAAAACTGCTTAATTTTTCACAAATACTATTGAGTTTGCAGAAAAGTCTAAATGATCTACAAAAAAGTCTAGAAAATTTAAATAAATTTTGTAGCTGTGCAAAAATACAAGATCAGCATACTGATATTAATTATATATCCATAAATTAGCCACAAAAATAGAAAATATTTTTAAATATACAATTTAAATACCATGAAAATATAGTTAAAAATAAATTTAGCAACATTTGTGCAATAACTGTACACTGAATCTGTAAAACTTTGTCTAGAGAAATTTTAAAACACGAAAAAATATGCTATATTCCTAGGTGAAGCAACTCCAATCAAAATCCTGGCAGATCTTTCTTTTCTTTTATTGAAATGGACAACTATATAATTTATGTGGAACTAAATATTTGGGGGAAAAAATGTTGGAGGATTTAAATAATCTAACTTGATTCTTAATAAAGAGTTGATTTAAGAGTTAATTAACAAATTACAAGTCAATGGAATAGAATGCTCTGAAATAAATCTGCTTATATTTGCTATAGCTATACCTTCTAACATAGCCATTTCATTGCTTGGTGTTTACCTAGGACAAATTCAAGCTTGTTTCCTCACAAATACTTGTTTGCAATTGATTTGGCCGATTATGTCTTAATTAAGATACAAAAAATTCAATGAAAAGGGGTATTTTTTTTTTTTTTCCAACATACATTCAAACAACAGATTAGCCATATGGACAAAGTATACATCAACAATAAACCTTAAAGAATAAATAAAAAATACTTAGAAATAATGTAGCTTAAACATAAATAAAAATATAAGGGCTGAAGCTAAAACATTACTAAAAGAAAGTATAGAAGAAAGTTCTCATCACCTTAGGTAAGAGAAGAAAAGCATTAGTAATGAAAAATAAAAAAATAAAAAAATTAATGCTGTTTGAATGCCAAATATTGAAGTTCTGGATTTTAATTGAAACTATCTATCTGCTTAGACTCTTCCCCTTCTGTACCAGTTAGTTTCTTAGAGCATCCATAAAAAATATCATCCGCCAGGTGATGATAATCCAGTGTGATGTGATTATAACTCAACTAATTCCACAGAGGGTCTCATTCTAAGGTTCTGGGTGGAAGTGGAGTTAGGGAGAACAGTGTTCAATCAAACACACCTGCCCAAAAGGCCTTATGGTGGATATTTACGAGGAGTATTTTCATAACATATTCTGTCTCAGGCTCTGCTTCTTATTATCTGACCTATGTCAGTATTACATCCCTAGGAACAAGCAAAGTGTTTTGACAAGTAACTGACACATAACAAAATACAGTAGGCCCCACTGAAGTTATAATAGGTTTTCAGATGTTAAATTCACTCTTGCTACTGTAAAGCTGCTTGTCTCCCTTTCTACCCCCCACTTTGTATCACATAATCAATAAATGGTAAAACTGCCTTTCGTTTCCAAATGAAAATACTATTCTACCATGGAAAAAACAAACAAAATACACCCATTTTTAAATATTATTGATACCAGGGATTTAATGTCTGTTTCTCTCTCTGTGTGTGTTTTCATTTTATTTCATTAGAACGGCTTCGATTGCTTTTGGTCTTCATCTTTGAAGGTTTGTAACTCAACGAAAACTCTATGAAAACTCAAACATAACCCCATTTTAATAATATTTTTGCTGCACACTGTAAACAACTTCATGTCACTGGCCAGGATCAGAAAGAAAAGCAATACACAATTACAATTTTCTATTAGCCTTATTTTTATCTACACAGTCCTATACCATTTGCATTTTAGGAGACAGTAGAAGTGTGAAGTCTGAACACGTAGCTATATCTATAACAATAGACAATTTTTATTCCAATGTATCAGCTAGATTCTTTTACGCGACCCAATTAATCAAGTCCTTTGGGACTATGTTAAATTTATTATAAAATAGAAACATTCTGAAAGGCTCAGTCCCTTCTTGCCTAATTATATTCTGATCCTGTCTCTGAGTTGTAGTAGGAGAGAAGAAAAATATGCTGGTGAGAATTTTTTTGAAGTGTGTTTAATCAACACAGTCCTGACCCAAGCATGAAAAGGTATTTACTGTCAAAGTCCACCAGTTCAGGGGAGTTTTTGAGATCATGGGAAGAAGAGGCTGTTATATGTATGGGACTTGAACATCTGTGAATTTTGGTATCTGCAAGGGACTTGGAATTAATTATCCATGAATGCAGAGCAATCACTGCATATTTTAAAGACTATTAGAAAATATTTAATTCTAAATGACACCAAAGCAAATAAATATGATGCAGTTAGCTGCCACTATTTTAGCAAAGTGGTGGGCATTTTCATTTGAGAAAGTGGCCAGTTTGATCTAGGGGAGCGAGAAACAAAAGAGGCTTGGCAATTCTGTAGAAATGTTGTCAAACTGAGCAAGTGGTCAGTATTCAGAGGTGACTTAATAGCACATTTCACTGTGGATCAATTGTTACTGAAGACAAAACTAATGAAAGCCAAACAGCATACAGCAGGCATGCTTTTGTTTTAATGCAATAATACTATTAAAAATCAGAATGACATGATTTCAACTCTGCCTTTCATGTAAATACCTATTAGAATAACTAAATCATGATGTAGAGTTATTTTTAAACAGTGTCATTTAATGGATAAAAATCTGTTTTAGGTCTGTCCTAGATAAGTACATGTATCTACATGTGTGATATGTACAAAAATACACACAAGTCAACCTTGAAGGAAAATGCTCATTCTTAAGCTGTTGAAGAAAGATATCAAACAATATGAGCTGCATATATTCATGCACTGTGGGAAACAATATGGTCACGAGTCACATAATGATGCTTTGATCAATGACAGATGGCACATATGACAATGGTCCAATAGGATTATAACAGAGCAGAAAAATTCCTATTGCCCAGCGATGTTGTAGCCATTGTGATGTCAATTAGTCACATGTTGGTGGTCTTGCTGGTGTAAATGGACCTAATTTTATATGCACTGCCAGTTATATAAAAATATTTCATGTACATTATACACAGTGTAGAAAAATGACAACAAATGACCATAGTACTGGCTTCTGTATTTACTATACCTTTGTCTTTACTGTACGGTGTTCTCCTTATATTTTTTTTTTAAATGTTAACTAATGTTAACTATAAAAAAAAAAAATGTTAATCTCAAGCAGATCCATCTATTCCAGAAGAAGGCATTGTTACCCCAGGAAGTGGCAGCACCAAGTGTGTTTTCAGGCTGAAGACCTTCCAGTGGGACAAGATGTGGACGGAGCAGACAGTGATATTGAAGATCCAGACCCTATGTAGGCCTAGGCTAATATATTTGTTTGTGTCTTAGTTTTTAACAAAAACTTTAAAAAGTTAAAAAAAAAATTAAAAACTATAAGATATGGAGAAAAAAGGAAATAGTTTTATACAGATCTGCAATACATTTATATTTTATGGTAAGTAGTATTGTGAAAAGTTAAAAAGAAATTAAAAATTTTACAAATTAAGTTAGCTAAAGTTTATATATTTATTTAATTTTAATTATTATTATTATTATTATTTTTTTTTTTTTTGAGACAGAGTTTCATTCTGTTGGCCTCAGTAGAGTGCTATGGTGTCACAGCTCACAGCAACCTCCAACTCTTGGGCTTAAGCGATTCCCTTGCTGCAGCCTCCCGAGTAGCTGGGACTACAGGCGCCTGCCACAATGCCCAGCTATTTTTGTTGCAGTTGTCACTGCTGTTTTTTCATCTGGCCAGGACCGTGTTTGAACCCGCCCCCCCCCCCCCAGTATGTGGGCCCTACCCATTGAGCCATAGGTGCCACCCAACTTAATTTTATTATCGAAGAAAGAAAAAGTTTTAATTTAGTGTAGCCTAAGTGTGTAGTGTTTATAAAATTTATGAGAATGACAGTAATATTTTAGGTCTTCACATTCACTCACTACCCTCTATTTCTTTTATTTTTCAATCTAATATTTTTCCATCAAAATATCTCAAACATACAGAAAAAGTTGGAGAATAGCATATAAATATACATAGACCTGCTATGTTTTGCCATTTTTTGCTTCACCACCCTCTACTTCTAATCTTGCAAGCTCCATTCATGGTAAGTGCCCTAACACAGCTGTACCATTTTTTTAATATATTATTTTTACTATACCTTTTTTAGATTTAGATATGTTTAAAATGACAAATAATTAACAATTATATTAGAATTTCCTGTAGTATTCACTAAAGTAACATGCTGTACAGGCTTATAACCTAGGACCAATAGGCGATATTTACCACATAGCCTAAGCGTGTGGTAGGCTATCTAATCTGAGTTAGTGGAAGTGCACTCTATGAGGTTCACACAGTGACAAAATTGCCAGAGGATACATTTATAAGAATGTCTCCCCATCATTAATCAGTGCATGACTGTAGTTAACTTTTGTTTCCTATATTAATTTTCTTTTTTTTGTAAGGTATAAAACATTATTCTTGTGGATAAATATACACGCGTCATCACCAATATAGAAGAAACCAGGAAAATCAGTTAAAAATAGCGTTATAAGTAGAAATTACACATCTCTCATTTGAAAAAAAACAAAAATTATTACTATCGATGATTTCAGGTACATAAGCTTCCAGGGCACAAACAGCATGAAAACTAATGAATTAATCTTTAAAATACCAATATCAATTTTACTGAAATATTTTCTTCTAATGTCAAATAAATATAAATTTTAAGTTTTAACATTAAGTGGTTACATTATAATGACACCCGTGCATGGAGCTGATGCCACGGTCCCTTGTGTCTATCCAGGAACACAGTGACAGCATTTGCACTACAGGCTCTAGATTACAGCGGTTCTCCACCCCTGGGTCCCGATCCCTTTGTAACAATGAAAATACAACCTGCATATCAGATACTTACATTACGATTCATAACAGTAGAAAACAGTACAGTTATGAAGTAGCAACAAAATTAATTTTATGGTTGGGGGTCACCACAACATGAGGAACTATACTAAAGGGTGGCGGCATTAGGAAGGTTGAGAATCACTGCGGGTGGGCTGGTGTCCCTGGTGCACCGCTGAAGGCCGCAGGCAGCCTAATTAAGTGAATTGAAAGTGCTGCCCTTACTCTCTTCTCGTGTGTATCTTTCTTCGCTTACTTTCCATACGCAGGATAGTCAGTGAGGTATCTTTCCTCAGGGGCATACTGCAGTGTTTCTTATCCAACACCAGCAACATCTTGACCGCTGTCTCAGGACGCTGTGTGTGCAATTCTGTTTTTGCTCAAGTGTATTCTAATTAAATCCTCTTGTCTTACTGAGATTCTGCTATAAAAAGCAATCGAAAATGCTCCAGCCCTCCTGCTCTAAAGTGTAGGTGGAAACAATAATGAAAATGCATTTTCCAATTGCCTTTAAGTTATGCATATGCAATTTTCACTCAGTTCTTAATTCTTAGATTTCTTTTAATATCCAGAGAAAATGACAGGTAGAAAGAAATGGAGCTGAAGACATGCATACTTTTTTCTCTTAAAGATATCCATAATTTTTAAATGTGTCAGTTAATTTATTTTCCTTGGAATATCAGTCCACTTTTGCTTTTATAGTTTATCTACTTCTTTAAAGGCCAACAAACTCTTTTGTTGTCTGAGAATAATATTTTAAGGCAGTAATCATGAGAATATTTATTTGGTTTTAGTGAAAGGGTGTCTAATGGAACTTTATAAGTCCTACATTGTATATCTGGATGACAATAAAAGTTTGACAGGGGGAGGACACATATTTCTAGGCCTTCACATTTTTATGAATTATGAAAATGTATGAATAAAGAACTTTGCAGACTCATTAATTCCTATTTATGTGATTTCATTTATGTTTGCCTTTGGCCAGCTGCATTTACACAAGTAGATCCACACTGAATGCAAGACACTTTTCTTTAGATCAGTAAAGTAATGATAAAAATCTTTTGGCACATACAATTAATTTATTTCTATGCTGCTAATTATGCATTCGGATCCGTCTTTGATACCTTGAGCTTAAACAATGGTGCTAGTACTCTAAATGTTGTATGCGGTATAATGTGTAACCTAAGTGTATAGTGTTTATAAAATTGATGAGAATGATACTATTTTCCTTAAATCCTATAATGATGAGTAAAATTAAACCTTCAGATACATTTTTTTCTGTCTGTAGTTGTTTGGAGATAATATGGTGTATATACATGTATGATAAAATATAAATGCATATACTACTCTTGGGGAAGGGTAAAGTTTATTTGCAACCTCTGGTGCCTACTTTTATTTTTCCTTGTGTCTACTTTTAAAGCCAAACAAGTTTATTTAAACACATCTTCTGCTTTTATCCCTTAGTAACAACAGATCTCTCTCGTCAGCAATCTCATTATTTCAGTCCCTTCCTACCCTTACCACTTGCTCACCTATAGGAAAGACAGATATTTAAGTAACTTATAACTGTTCAACTGAGTCAAAAAAAGATAAATTCTTTGGCAATGGTAAGTTGAATTTTAATTCTCAAATGTGACCTTAGGCAAACAAAGTTTTCGGAAACTCTTATTTCTGTGAGAATGTTAGGTTTGTCTGGGCTGTTCCCTGATCCCCTGGTCCCCCGTGGGAAGTGTGGGTGCTGGTACCGAGTCAGCTTGATGACAGAGTGATCAGACATAAAGTAATTTTACACAAATAGTTTATCCCATAAATGGAAGAATAAAAGCAAAGAAGGAAGCTAAGCAGAATGAAATACATTTGAGAGAGAGAGGAATAGGTCAGTGTCCACTAATGGAGAAAGACCCAGGGTCTGAGCTCGTACTGTCTTTTATAGGCTCACTACTTTGTCCAGTCTTTCTTCTGGCAGGATTGGTTGCTGTTTCCTATCTTTGGGGTTGGGATTATATAACAGGGTGCATCACAGGTTACACAACAGCGTGGTTATGTACCAGTTGCTCCTTCCACATGTGCATTGTCTTCAGAATCCTTCAAAAAGCTTCGCCCATGCCATGTTAACTAGATGGTAATAGGCTCTAGTTCAGTACATCAGTTACAGGTCACTAGGAACTTCTTACTATGCACAGTTCCTATCCCCAGTTTGGTTCCTACCTACAATTTTGTTTCTCATCATCCTCAGCCTTTCCCTTACGACCTGTTTGCCCTCTACCAGAGCTAACAATAATGTGTGCTTTAAAATTTTACACCAATTGAATGACATACTAGTTAAGGTATATATAATGAAGAGCCCTCAAATTCATGTGAATTTAGTAAATATTACAAATGCCAGTAATCATTTAGTGTGCTGTATTTTTAAAAGGATCTGTTATTATTAACTGTCAACACAATGATCTGATAGAATAAAACTACAGCGGTTGCCATCTTTGGTCGGAAGTCTCTCTGAAGTTCTTCATTCTCTAAAGTTCTGCCATTCAGTTGTATCAAATTGTCACCATCTCAGGCTATGACAATTTTAATAGATTTGTAATTATCTCTGTCCATGCTTTGTTCTTCACCTTTTTTCACAGTGAAATTGTATCACTTGAGATCATGGTTCTAATAATCACACTTTTATTAGCTTTTACACTTACACAAAGTAATTTTACACAATTTTTTTCTGAAAATGCATCCTAATCCCATTTTCTGCTGTGCCATGGGTCATGTTTCCAATGAGCTAGTTGCACTGAATGTCTCCTATTTTCTTAAACAAAAGATTACGTTACGAATATCTTGACTGTATCTTGCCTGTTCTTTTTTTTTTTTTTTTTTTGCAGTTTTTGGCTGGGGCTGGGTTTGAACCCACCACCTCCGGCATATGGGGCTGGCGCCCTTCTCCTTTGAGCCACAGGTGTCACCCTTGCCTGTTCTTTTTTTTTTTTTTTTTTTAATGTCTCTAACACAATGTAACCCACCCTATAATCCGGGAGGACCCAGCTCTAGCAGTTTCCCAGTTTCTCAGGGTAGCTTCTCACCACTTCCTTATAAGGCATTTTTTAATAACAGAATGTAATTGTCATTTTGTCTAGTTTCCCCACCAGAAGTTAATATATTTACCTCTAACAATTTCAGTTTGAGACTGAGAAGAGAGACAGAATGGACGATTAGAGGCAGACTAGAAAGAAAGAGAAATAAGTACATATAGAAAAGAAAAATCACATTGTAGCCATCAGTTCATAGACTTAAATTATACTAACTGGAACAATAAAATGTCATGTTACAGCTAATTATTTAGTATTTATATTTGAACGCATGTACACGTGGTGCATGTCCTGTCTATGAAAGTTAGATCAACTTAAGGACATGGTCAATGACGGAAGGTGGTAGGCTATGGAGGTTCTGCTGTATATAATAGGGAAGACACCACTGGATCTTCCGGATGATAATGAATAGTTCTGGTGATGAAGAGAGGAAAAAGGTAAGTATAGCATAAGAAATATCACCTGCATTATCTTATCCAAGTCATGTATACAAGAAGATCCTTTAAAATGCAGTCACCAAAATAGTTTACGTGCTTACATCAAACTGTTGGCATTTGAGTTGCTTTTACTTTCTTCAACGCATTTCACATATGATTTGGAATTTGAAAACTAAGGCCCACTGTTTAAACTACTTAAAATTTGACTAACATATAATGTTAGTATTTTTCTTTCAATATGAGAAGCCTATTAAACATTTCTGGTCTATGTCAAAGTAATCATTATTGACTTCAGAAGAATAACTTTATTTTAAAAATTATATTGAATAGTCTTCCATAAATATTTGGGAGAAATGTAGGCAATCTTTTAAATAGCTTACAAGAAAGTAAATGACTCTCCCGTATGAAACACAGAAAGGGCTGTGAAGCCCTGTTTTTCTTTTCTTCACCCATTAAACTTTTCTTTAAAAAAGAAATTGATGGTGGCTCAATTTGTGCAATTAATTAAAAAAGCTATGGTTTTGAAATATGCATATTATTCAAAGCTTCTGGAAAATACTTCTGTACTGGTAGAACATGCTGCGAACTAGGCTGTCATAACTCAAAATATTCCTACAGTTGGGAAGTAGATTTTTATAATTTCCCAAACATTAGATGCTCATTCCTTTCCTTAGGAAACCTAATCACCTTATGGAGGAGATGGAGAAAAATTCATGTAGGGGAAAGAACACAGATTGAAGGTTAAACATATCCCACCATAGAATCCTAGAAAATGACCTCACTTCTCTAAATCTCTTTCACTCTCTAAATCTTATCTATCTAGGCTACATATATCCCTAAGAAATAGATTTTTAAGCACATTTTAAAATATTTTATATGCTAAATTTTAAATATAAAAGATTTCTATGCTACTAGTGAAACATATAATGTAAAAATATAATTAGATAAGGAAAATTCAAATAGCTCCTGTGACATAATTTACATTCTATAATATAGGTTTTTATAAACTAGTAATTGTTAATACAATTTTAAGAGTTAACTCTATTGCACCTTAAATTTGAATTTTGGCAATTCACATAGCAAGTAAAAATACAAATAGTTCAAATCTTTGAATGTATTTAGGTTCTCCCACTTTTCAATTTATTGTAATATAAAATGTGATATTGTTAGGCAGTTAGTTAGACATGAGCAAGGTGGATGATAGCTACACTTAGGCTATTTTGGACTGGCTTGGGTGAGGATGATCTGAGTTGTTACGGAAGAGTGCCAGTTCACCTGTCAAGTAAAGACTTTGAGGGGGTTGTTTTGGGGAGCTGGCTGTTTTGGGAGACTGAGTAATGTTACTGAGACTTTCTGACCTAGATGTGTTCATACTGACTTGGGTTGTTTTGGGAACCGACTGATTAGGACCTTAAAGAGGGGGCTTCCAAGGAAAAACAGAGAAAGTGTCAAAGATATCTCCAAGGACCGACTGGGTCTTTGGGGCATGCCCTCAGTTGAAGTAACAGTGTCCCTATATGAACTACCCTCATTAACATAGTAAAATTCATACCCACCCAGCTTTCAAATATCATGGCAAGTCTTGGAAATTGTCTTAGAGGATAGAAAAGAGGAGAATTGGCAATTCCAGGAATTTTCCACCCTTTTCCAAGGAAAACCATGTCTATTCCACCCCTCCCCCATTTAAGTTAAAATTAGGGAATCAGTACAATAGGAGAAATCATGTCATCCTCAGTGTCTCCTCCAGTTGCAGGGACTATTACTTCTTTGGAATGGACCACGCTCTAGTCTTCAATAAAACTTTGGCACATTGCCTGCTTGCACCTGCTTGCTGTGCTGCTCCATTCCACTGACTCACAGTTCCAGTAACTGTTCTTTCCCAATGGGAACCAAGAAGCTGAGAACACTGGGACCTGGCATCTGGTCCCACCCCTAACAATATCAACATATCCATCTATAGATAGGGAAGGAGAGCGAGTCTACACACAACATATAAATAGCTGATTCATACTATTTAAGTACTTAAAAATTATTATTTTTTAAAAATTTTTGGCCTAGAACAGAAGAATTATGCTGTGTCAATGTCAGCAAGAGTCTGTTTTAAAATCAAAGCATTGTGAAAAGAGTTAAAAGCCTCTTTATAAGAAGCAGATTCAACGAGACTCTGATTTGTTCCCTGACAGTTATTACAGGGATAATGGATAAAAGGATCAGATCTTTCATAACAGTCTCTGTCTGGTGGGCAGGCAATAGAGATAGAATGGAGGAAGTTACGATCAAGGTGGGAACAGTGACAGAAAGTCACAAATAGGGGAATGAAACTTAGAAATTTCTAAAAATTCTTCCAGAAGTTTAGTTTGGGTAAAAACAAACCAAGAAAACAAGACCAGAAACACAAAATGTACTTGGTTGAAGTACATATAAACATTGGCTCAACGCCTGTAGCTCATTGAGTAGGGCGCCAGCCACATACACCAAAGGTGGCGAGTTCGAGCCCCGCCCAAGCCTGCTAGACAATGACAACTGCAACAAAAAATATGGCCAGGCATTGTGGCAGGTGCCTGTGGTCCCAGCTGCTCAGGAGGCTGAGGCAAGAGAATCGCTTGTGCCCAAGAGTTTGAGGTTGCTGTGAGCTGTGATGCCACAACACTCTACCTCGGGTGACATGGTGAGACTCTGTCTCAAAAAAAAAAAAAAAAAAAAAAAAAAAATCCCTGATTGAACACATTTCAAAATTCATTCGTATTTATTGAATTCCTGCTTCACAGTGTATATTTTATACTTAATTTACTCTAAATTTATGACATTTTAGTTTCTAATAATGAAGAAAATGTTCTCAACAAATGAGAGGAAAAGTAAAAAGAATATTTAAATATATAAGGCTAACATTGAAATAAAGGAGTAGGAAGAAATTAAAACTTTTACAACATCGTACTTTTCTCTGTGTGTTCACTGACATGGGTTCATACATATTGCTGGACTGGGGTACTCAGTGTATTTTCCACTCAACTTTAGATGCTACCTAAAATTTTTACCAAAAAAGAGCAGAATGCATGAAGATACTGAGCCATTTTGAAACCATGATCGTGGGTGCCTTCAAAGTGACGTTATTATTATCAATAATGACAGAGAAAAATTGAGAGTGGTAGTTCACGCCTATAATCCTTTCACTCTGGAAGGCTGACATAGGAGAACTGCTTGAACTGAGAACTTAGAGAGAGAGCAAGACCCTGTCTCTAATAAAAAAATGGAAAAATTAGCTGGGCATCATGACTACACCTGCCTGTAGCTATCCAGGAGGCTGAGGCAGGAGGATAACTTGAATCCAGGAATCTGAAGTTTAAGTGATCTGTGAAGATGCCACTACACTCCACCTGGAGTGACTGAGGAGACTCTATCTCAAAATAAATAAATAAAAATACTAGAGATGTAACTAAGAGGCAATCACTGAATCTCTGGCACTGAAAGAACAATGGATTCAATTTCACTTCCTAAAGCATCTCAGATTATTATAGAAAAACAAGTTCGGTAAACTCATCATCATCTTTAGAGAGAAAATTTTCTAAATACATATAATCTGATTTTAGAAATTGACATTGGAAATCTATAGCCATAGTTTTCATTAAAAGTATAGAGTAAATATTTCCTATGGATATTTTAAATGTTAAATTTTAAATGTGAAAAACATACCATGTTACCAGTGAAAGTATATATGGTAAAAGTGTATTGGTATGGAAGAAATTAGAATAGCTCCCTTGATATAATTTATATCACTCTAATACAGATGTTTATAAACTGATAAACTTTAATTAATTTTAAATATTAACTATTTTACTTTAACCTTAAATATTTGTAACTTATGCAGGAAGTATTAATATCAAAAAGTGTAAATAACTAACCCTATTTTGGTCCTCCCAGGATTGAGTTTTTTCTAACATGAAATTGGCAAATTAATTTATATGTTTAATTTTCAAGTACAGGCTTAGTTCATAAATACATTCATAGACTATTTATTCTCTGAATTCATATATTTCTATTTAGCAGCATCAAACTATCATATCTTTTGTAATTAATTTTTAAAAAATCATTGCTCAGTTATATGTATAAGGTGAATATGTGATTAAACTTATTTTTCTAGTATTTTTCTACTTTAATTTGAACAATGTTTGCATTAGCAAATGTTGATCTCAGTAGAACAATGAAAACTTACTGTTATCTGAGTTTTGCCATTTTCTACTGGATAATGCTGATTAGGATTTAAGTTTAGCATTTTTTCTCAGAATCATTTCTGCTACAGTTTCTGAAAACATCTATGTAGTTGCTAGATTGTTCATTCATGGCATTCGAACATTAGATTTTGCAGACAAAAGCTTCACATAATCATAAAATTGGGATTAATGATTAAGTTACTTTTTGCTAATCCATTACATTCGTCTTAATGGTCAGCTACAGAATTAAATGATATTTATGAAGTACTTATGAGAAAGTTTCTGTGATGGAACACATCATTAGTTGTATAGGAGCAACAGGATTATTAATCACAGACATCTTAAGTGAAAATTTTTATTTTTTTTAATTTAAAGATAAAAGAGACAAATAAATTCAAATCGTATTGAATTTCTCCTCTGAGGAACCTATTGTGGAGCTGTAATTGTGATAGTTGTTTTATATTCATATTTTTAGTACTCTAGAATACCTATTTGGTAGGTTTTGTAATAAACACATGGATAAAGAACCATGACTGTACAACATATTATCTTAGCTGAGCCAATTGTTGAATGCAGAATTTGATGTAATATATGACTTTAAGAACAGAGTATGGCATTTCAAAAATAATAATGCCTTTATAACACACGATAGAATTTCTAGCATATTTAATATGTTTTTCTATTTAAAAATACTAAAATTTAGTTTATTAACCATTTGATAGCAAGCAATGCCTACAGGTGTTCAAACAAGATGTTCGTTTGGTGTAAAAGAACGTAGGGTGTAGTGTATCCTAATTTAGGCCGTGGCCATCGCTGCATGTCTCAATTGGCACATTTTGTTTCTGAGCACTCTGCAGGCAAAAGGTTAATGGACGTTATGGAATTTTTCACATTTTGTGAGATTAGTATCTTTTTCTGAGTTGTAGAGAATTTAAGTCAGGACACAGTTTAAAGGTTCAATCACAATGAACATTTCCTGGTGTAGCTGGGAGACCCTGATGGACTCAAGGTTCTATTTCCAGCTCAGGTAGAAAAAGAAAATTAATCTCCATGAAATATTCTGTGTTTTTGATTTCAGATAGAAAAAATAATAATCTTGGAATTTCTATGAATTTTGATTTCAGATCAAGTCATAGTTTACACCTTCATAGTTTGATTTCAAACTCATGAGAATAAACCAATAATTCTGGCTAAATATACAAAAGAATTAAAATCCATTTAACAAAAATGTATCCACTTTCCCAAGTTCACTGCAGCAGTATTCACATAGTCAAGAGATGGAATCAACCTAAGTGTCCGTTTGTGGATAGATCTATAATGAAAATGTGGCATACACACACCAAGGACAATCAGCGAGCCTTAAAAATTAAGGAAATCCTGACGTAAGTGACACTCACGGTGAACTAAATGACATTATGTTAAGTAAAATAAGCCAGTCACACAAGGTCAAATACTGCATGATTCCACTTATACTGGGTATCTAATCTATTTATTATCACTTGCACAGTTCATACAAATAGAAAGTCAAATGTTGGTTCTCAGGGGCTGGGTTGGGGGAAGTGGGAAATTTTAGGTATGCGATATGAGGATTTAAGGGTATGCTGTGCAACACTGTGCCATCTAATACCGTATTGTGAACTTAAAACCTATTAACAAGGTAGATCTCATGCTAAATATTCTTGCCCCAACAAATGAATATAAAGAAACAGAGAATGATTTGTTAAAGATGTAAAATTAAGTACATGAAAATGATAAACATAAATAAAACAAGCCAGGAACTGAAGACTTGAAAATGTAATTATTTATATATTAATGAGGATGATGTGCTTATGGCAGTTCATAAAAATGGTAAACAACAACAACAAAAAAAAGTTTTATTTAAAAAAACACACCATCCTGCAAGAAAATAGGCAGGTCTATCTCTTTTCTTCCTACTAAAAAAACATATCTGTGTAGAATAGTGGTTATTAAATATTAAAGAGTTGGAGCATATTTTTTAAAAAGATACGATGTAAAGAAAAAAGACTGTCTACTCTTACATTTCATTAGAAATTTGTAGATGAAAAATAAAGATTTATTTTTAAGGTGGACTAAATGAGGAATTTCAGCTCATCTATGTAAAGATCTCACTTTTTGCTTTAGAATTCTATTTCTGTTTATACTGAAGAAGACATAGACATAACTAACAGTGTTGTACGCCACCTAATGCCATGATGAAAAGAGATATGTCATTTGGAAAAGCTAATAAATTAACCTTTACACTGAGTATTTTACATTGCTGACTTAAAGAGACTCTAAAATATTAATAATCGTCTTACTCGGCCTCAACATATAAGGCTGATATAATTTAGAACTCAAAAGACCTTGAGATCATACAATTTAAAATTTTTTCAAGTATTTTATACTATACTATTATAATTCATATTGATAAAAAAAAAAAAAAAATTCACTCAAAAGTAGTGTGAACAGATGAAAGAACGATTGGTTCCGAGAAAGAACATAGCCCTATCTACTAGAAAATACCCATTCTTGGAGCCAGGAAACCGTTTGCAAACATTAGAACTCAGAAAATATCTTTGTTTAATAGTTTAGGCAATTAAACTGCAGAAAATTTGAATGACTGTTTGCTGGCCCAAAACCTAAGTCGATTCAGATTGATAATTAACCACAAGCCTCCTGGATTCTCAGTCTGTGCTCTTTTCACGTGTGTGTCTTGTTACTCAGATGTAAATATCTCTTCTGTGTTCTTTTGACAGGATTTGCTTTCAAGAAACAAAAATCTGGGCAGTGCCTGTGGCTCAAAGGAGTAGGTGCTGGCCCCATATGCCGGAGATGGAGGGTTCAAACCCAGCCCCAGCTGAAAGCTGAAAAAAAAAAAAGCAAAATCTACCTTATAAGGAAACATTTTACTAAAACCTAAACAAAGAAAACTTGTGTGTGAAGGGTGTGGGCATAGTGGGGTGGATATAGTTAACAAACACAATTGGAAAAGATTATTACTTCTGCTGCACTAAACTCATAAAATAAATATGAAAATAAAAAGGCCACTAATATCCTATGCATTAGATTCCAGTAAGGGGAAGGTACATTTCAATGAACAGGAATGGCTTGGATTAAGGGAAACCACAGGGTTGCTGAGACATTCAGGCATTAGCAAACAGGAAAACATGAGCATCTCTGGGCCCACTGAACAGCAAAAGGGAATTATATTGTTGGAGTCTAATTGAGAGCTGAAGTTTTGGTGAGATGGCTCAACAGGTCTAGGCTTCTAGAAGGCAGAGCAATGACTAGAACCATCTGTCACCACTACTTCTTAGTGGGCGTCGTTTCCCTGCCTAGGAATTCAGGATGATTTTCATAAATATATTGCAACATATAAATCTTGATAAGAAAACTAGTAGCTGTATTCTTTGGCAAGGATAAGTATAGCTTCTCCATGCTCCACACTAATATGAATTCCCATATGAATGACCTTTGACAGGTTGAGAAATACACTAGAATTATTCAAAAATGGCATCAGATACTCCTGTGGTTTGTGTGCATGTGCGTTCATGTGCATGCGTGAGACTGTGAGTAAGTAGGCGGTGGTTCGTGTATTGTGTGTCTTCGTAATGCATATGAGGAGTATATGTTACCCAATTTAAAAAATAAATGCATCTGTAAGTTCTCCAAGTTTTGTAATTCAGACACTGTAATATGTGTACACGATAGCCCATACCGTTCACCCACTTGCACAGTGTTTTCTCAGAGGCGTCTCACTTTTTTAATAAAAATAATGCTTATCACCAAAGTGCAATAAAAAACATAATTAAGTGTCCTCATGCCAAATGCTCTAAGTACTTAAATATTTAACAGTGTTGAATTAATGCCCCTACCGTAATATAGTCAGCACATAAATATTTAATCCACTTCTGTAAACTCTCTGAGTTAGCGTATCTTGAGGTGGTGCTCCATAGAACAACGGGCCAGTATAGAAAGAAACTTCCTTAGATTGGTGTAGACAGTGGTTTGAGTCTGCTTCCTCCAAACCTTTAACCAGAACTCCTGTCTAGGGGAAGTCTATCTAGTTTTCTCTCTCTCATTAACATTTCATTACCCTAAATAGTTAATGAATGTGACAATAGTTAAAAAAAAAAAAAAAAAAGCAAAGCAAGACGGCAACAAAAAGGCGGAAAATAAAGGAGTAATTCATAAAATGTTTCATCATTCTTAAACAGCCTAAATAAAAACTGCATATGCTTAGTGTGCATATGTAAAGGCCACATACAAAGCTGTGATAAGAAAGGAGATTGTCTGCCACTGAACACTAATTCTAAATCAGAAACAAGTTCAGACTTGGTGTCTCCTGGCGCAAAGCTTAGAAATATCATCCTCTCTCCATCCTCATACAGGCTTCTGACACTTCAACAATGGATTGACTCAGGTTTCATAGAGCTGGATAAAACCACCTAATGTTCATCCTCAAGAAACTATCTTAAAACTCTCCAACCGCTCAGAGTAAAATTAAATGTTAGGATTTGCATGCTGCCCCCAACATATTTTATACTGTAAGGCATCAAATGCCTAGCAAAAAAACAACAACAAAAGTTGCTTATTTGAAACTGAGTGATTAATCAACAAAGGAGAAGTAGAACTAGGAATTTTTTTTCTCACTTTTTCCTCTGGCTCTTTTGAAACAGACCAATAAAAACTCACGCTGATGATATGTTTTTTTTTTTATTTGTTTTTTTTTTTTGGTATGACACATACCAGCCACAAGACTATGTATTTGGAAAAATGCAAAAGCAAACACTGCTAGTGAAAGCTATTACTTTAAACCACTTAAGAGTAATTTATCCTCCTCAGAAGATGGTATGTGAGCAAAATTGTTAGATCTGTGATTAAAAGATAACTACAGTCTAATAAGGCTTGTAGGTCAGTGAATTGGTTTTAGGATTTCAGGCAGGGAAGAAAACAGATTTGAAACAACTGAGCTTAAAATCTGCAGTACCAAAAGGCAGAAAACCAGCTATGTAGGAAAAAAAAAAAGACTAAAATAAAATTGTTTCTTCAAGAATGAAACCTAACATCATTTGATGATCAAACACAACACATTTTAGTATGATACCAAATAGCAACCAATAATTGACATCATAATGGTCACATCACACTTAGTAATTTGCCACATTGTTCCTAACTGGCTCTGTTCCCTATAATGTCAAAAAGAAAAAAAAAATACAACTCTATAATTCTGATTTATTTGACTGTGGTTAATAAAAATTTTCAAGGTTATGCAAGTAAAATTCCACAGGAAAAGTAAAGCCACTCAAAGTTATGATTTTATTTGTTTGTTTTTTTTAAATAAAAAAACGTCAGAACTGTTTACAGAAACAATATAAAACGTAAAAGTAATTCAGTAATGCTACTTACCATTGCTGAGTGTTAGACATGTTGCTGATGTAAGTACAGGCAGAAGAAAGAGAATATCAACATCAACCAAAATATGGAGACATTTTAGATGAATAAATAGTCACTATGTTGTGGATAAAATATAATAAAGTGAGAATTAAACCCACTTCTTCTGAATTATTTTTATCTGATCAAAGTAGAGTAACCTCTCAATCTTACCTTTCCAACCTGGAATTATGTCTCACCCTTTTTAGTGTGCCGCAGCCCCCTCTGCTCCCTCACTGAATGTCCTATTGTTTATCCCTGATTCTCTGAATGGCCCTCAGGTTTGAAGTTCAATGATTCTGCTAATTATCAATGCCATACATGAACAGAGAAAATATGCTAAGGTTAGGTAGCCATATAGCAAATCTTAGTTTTCCCTAAGACACTTTTTCTTTTGAAGATAATTGCCTTCAGAAGAATAAAGGCTTGGAATTGGCAAGAGTACTTCAGAACTTTCCCCAGTGGCTCATGAAAAAAAGGTTCTCTCCTATAACTGTGCTCTGCTATTTTCTTTCCCTCACCGTGTCTTAGCATAAACATTCCAAGGATTTTGAGCAATTATTAAAAATATGAGAATCATTTGATTCCAAAGAACATTTTCTAAAGAAAATGAAAACAAAGTTAATGATGTAATAGGCTACATCTTAAAACATCCTGGAAGGTTTCAATGTTCAGTGACTTAAAGAGAAAAATTCAACACAATGGACACAAATTAATATTTCAATAATTATTTTGTCATATACATGTAACGAAAAATCAGTAGATGTATACAAATGTTTATATGACACAGATTGAGGAACTGAAGGAAAAAAAAAGTGGCATCAATGTAAAACTGGAGATATTCTAGCTCTTAAATAATGTGTTGTCATGATTCTAGCGAATAATGGTTGCCAAGATTCATCTTCCCTTAAACTAATATATTTC
Organism: Loris lydekkerianus; assembly: GCA_963574355.1. NCBI lineage: Eukaryota > Metazoa > Chordata > Mammalia > Primates > Lorisidae > Loris > Loris lydekkerianus. Next base: position 34,019 of record CAUYPK010044516.1, read on the forward strand.
TTAGACAACTCCTAATTCGGCAGTTTTGTAATCTATTGCTTTATCTAGTTATTCTTACAAATATATTTCACTTGTAGGCCATTTCATTTTTTTTCAAAATTACTTAATTTTATATACTATTATATGCATTTATTTATGTTAGGCTTGTTATATATTTCCACAAAACTTCTAAAGTCACTTACAAAATTAAACTCAGAATAAAAATAAGAGGATTATCCATTAAAGCATGCTCCCCTGAAAAAGATAACTCACACATACATAAAAAATTATTATGAGGAGTAAGAAATTATCCTTCTAAGTTGTTTCAAATAGGGTTTCTTACATATTATAATCTTCCTAATGAAAGAGCATTAATGCCTTTAAGAATTGTTATAGATTAGAGAAGTAAGGAGGCCCCTGAGAAAACAAGGATTTCCAGTTAGCTATAATAGTAAATATTTTAATTATTAACTTTACAGTGCAAACTATGCCTGCAAACCCAAGAGGTCCATGTTCATATTCATAGAATGATTTTTCTCTTTAAAATAGCAATACATTAATGTACATTTAATTATGATGCAGACATAGAATTTGTTCTTAGTCTGCAAATAGTAACAGAGAGAGCTACACAGAGATTAAGCCATTTTTCATTTAAATCATCTTACCAAATAAAAATCACAGATTATGGTATTACCAGGTAAGCAAAAAGGACAGCTTTCCCTTACCTATTTCCATTTTTCCTATATTTTAATATGAATTTCCATGGAAAAAGGAATATGCATGTGACTAGCTACTAGCAGTTCACCACGAGTCTGCTTGACTTGAATAGTTTGTTTGCATTTACTTCTTAGAACCATTTTACATTAGTTGTTTTCAATTTATGTTATATATGTTATATATATAACATTATGTTATATTATATTATGTTATATTATATTTCTTTCATCAAATCCACTCAACAACAAGTGTATTAAGCAGCTAACACATGTTTTTTGATCATTAAAGGACCTTAAAAGAACGAGCAAGAGTGTAGGTTTGAATCCTCACACTAACACTAATTCTATGACTCCAGAAAGTCCTGGAAGCACTTCGGCCTTTTCAAATATATCATCTGTAAAATAAAAATAATGATAAAATAAATGATAAATAAATGATAAAATAATGATAAAATTCATCTTCTTAATGGATTCTAGTTAGGATTCTCTAAGTGAACAGATTTGCACAATAATTTTTCTCAGTCCTAACTGCTATGTCACATTTTACTTCATTTTTTCTTTGTAATTGTAGTAAAGCTGGGATCTCATCACCCATGTAACAAGAGGGGATAAATACTTCTTTGTACAAGTGCTTCATTTGCTTTAATTCAAATTACAATTTTTTAATTTCAGGATGTGATTCTTTTTACGACAGGTGTTATCCATTTTTCTCCATTTCTTATTTTATCTATTTCCCTCATGAATCTTGTTTTTTTAAATTACTTTAATTTCATTGGCTTTACATTTTCTATTTCAACCACTTGATATGGATTTTTTTTCTTTCTGTAATACAACCAAATTTACAGTAATTAATGTTGCTCTGCATTATTTTACACTTGTGTTTATCCTTAAGTGTGTACAAAGTATGTTTATTTGACCATTATCATTGTAAGGAATATGACAGATTTTATTCTTGTAAACCATTACCTTCTCAAAGTCTAATAATTATATACCTTATAAAAATCTAAGGCCAGACTTTAGATTTGACCTCTCACCTGAGGCCAGAAGTCTGAGACCAGCATGAGCAATATAGCAAGAACCTATGTGGACAAAACAATACAAAAATTAGCCAGGCATGGTCGTGTGTACTTGTGTTCTCATCTACTCAGGAGTCAGAGGCAAGAGGATAGCTTGAGCCTAGGAGTTAGAGGTGGCATTGAGCTGTAAGTACACCCTTATAGTATCTCCTTATTTTAAGTGTTCTAAAGTGTTAATTAAAAACTTCAGTACATTTTCTATTTTTAAATCAAAACAGACAATATATATAACAATATTCATATTTTTCTGCCTGTAAACCCAATAAACATGACTTTACCTCATTCAAATTTGAACATTAAAGGTAAATATGTGAGATAAGCCTAATGCCAATTCCAGTAAATGATGACTCAGTGTGGTAAAAGTCTAGATAACTAAGGTTAAGATACATGAGGTGAGAGGAGATAATGAGAAAAATGTGATTGTAAATTACGGTTTTTCCAGGACAAGACAGCCATGTTAGGTAAAATGAGAACAGTGGGAAACGTCATATCTAATTACCAAATTACCATATCTAATTAAGTGGCATGTTTCCATGGAAGAAACATTATAGTGATTTCTGAAGTTCATAGAATTATACAAAATATGTGGAGGGCATATTTTAAAACTGTTTAGAAATGTTCAAATCCTGCACAGAGTGATGGCATGATTAGGAGAGGCTTTTGCATTCTGAGTTATTTTGAGCATCACATACAAAGTGGTAATATAAAGCATAAAAATATTATTACACCTGCACTCTGAAATTAATAAGTTTTAAAAATATCTACAGACCACACCACATTAAATAGTTTATTACAAACAGAAAAGTACAAAGTACACTGTTCATAACTATACAGTTCTATGAATTTTCCCAAACTGAGAAAAATAATGTTGCCAGGGTTCTAGTCATTATTTCATTCTCTATTCCAATGAGCTTATGGCATAAGAGTAATTTTTACTATCAAAGATTTTTACATATGTTTTAATACATTATGTACATCAAATTATGTAGTTAATATTTGCAGGAAGAATGAGGACCAAAGATGCCATTCTCGGCAGGGGAGGGCATCCCCAGAAAAAAAAAAGGGAAAATTAAAAAGTAAGCTGAAGGAGTCAGAACAAACAAAAGTCAGCTAGTTTATCTTTAAGCTAGCCATTGCTAAATTTATTATCTGAACAAGTTTCTGTCCTTTCTTGAAACTCTGGCTTATTGGGGATACAGCTTACACCAAAACCCTGCTGAGTCTGTGAACACTCTGAGGAAGTAAAATGGTCATAGAAGAGGTTATAATAAGACCTAGAATAGATACACCTTCTGGCTCATTTTCTGCCCTTTAAATAAACAAAGAAGATACTCATTATGGAGATTTGCATTTGGCTTGGGCAGAGACCAAGGGAATAGTTTGAGGCCTGAGATACGGGCAGTAAAGCTAAATACTCCTTATCACAGAGTAGAATCCTCTGTGGTGGTGATGAGAGGAAAAAGCCTCTCTCCTACCACTTCCTCAGAGGAGATTAACTCCAGTGTGTTCTACTGCACAGTGAACTACAGGAGCTTAACACCTCCCTAGGAATCTGTGTGACTCCAGACAAGAGGCCTCCCCCACTAACGGCTCAAGTTTCAGATGCTCCAAAACTGCTCAAATCTTTAAAGTTAATAATAATAACAATAGGAGCTGATAGCTCACTCAAAGAAACTACTGGCATCTTTGTTCCCTCCCTCAGCTTACCATCTAGGTAGATAGATTTCTATAAAAGTTGCATGGAACAAAGACTGGGGCCACTCACTGGAGTCCATGAACAGGTGATGGTCCCCTGAGCTCACACCTTTGAAATCTCTATTCTTTGTCTTGTGTCTCTTTCTTTATCGCCGTTCCTAACTTTATATTTCTTCAGCCAGTTGCACCAGTTTCACAGGTCTTAGCAGACCCTGCCCCCGGGGTGGGACCCCAACAAATATACATTAATCATTCATTCATTATTTCCTTAATTCAGTAGTATGAGGGTAAATTCATCTCTAAGTTTATGTACAGATTTAGAGTATGTTTATTTCTGCATAGCATTTTATTATGTAAATTCACTCACTTGGTTTATTCTTTCCAAAGCTGAGGGTACTTCGGATGATTTCAGCTTGAGGCATTTTAACACATCTTGTCCATTAGAACAAATGTAATATGTTGTGGTTGGGCATGATCTTAGGAGTAGACATCCGTGGTCCTACAGTTCAGGCTTTGGAGATGCTGAAAAATAGTTTCACTAAGTGGCTATAGCAATTTAAACCCAACCAGCATGGTATAAATGTGTAAAATGTCCATTCATTCCACAAACACATCAACACTTGAGTATATCAAACATGACACCAAATATTTCAGCCATTATGTTTGGAGTTTGTTATTTGTATCACATATTGGTTCTAATTTACACTTACCTGACAACTAATGATGGTGTTGATACAGGATTCCACCACCCAGAGCTAGACAGGGAGCCACACTCCAGGCCCAGGTGAGCTGAGAGATCAGATTCCCATTCCCAGGCACAAGCAGACTGTCTTTTCAGGATACACCCTCTGGGTCAGATAAGATCATGAAAAAAGCAGCCTGTGATGGTTTTTTGGGTGGTTCCACCTTGGGTAGGAGTACACACCCTAATCCCTTCTCAGAGACAAAGACTGTAAAGGACCTGACAACCTCGCCCTAGTGGAGAAGGAACTACATTTATTCATTTGTTAATGCACTCACTAACTTTGAAGAGATGTTTTTCCATCTACCAACTGCAGACCACGTGTAATCCTCTAGACCTAAGACCCCTAGATAAAAGAGTTCACGTAGAGACTCTGGAGAGAGTTCTTCAGTTCTTTCCCTGCTTCCAGAAGCTCTGGTGCTTTTCTGTATTCCTTTCTAACTTCTAATAAAAGTCATATCTTACCACTGATCTGAGGTCTGTGGGTTTATTCTTTGAATCCCCGAGACCAAGTACCTACTGAAGAGTGAAATTCCGGTATCATATTTGGGGGCTCGTCCGGGATTGGAGATCTATGGTAAGCTATGGGACCACTCACCTCTATCCTGTTTTTCTTTATTGCTATAATAATGGAGACTAATAATTTTGATGCACATCAGCCAGTAATTGTGCATAGTGTGACTGCTGACCTCCAGGTCACAGGCGAGAGGCTGTTGGGGAGCAAACTTGCGAATTCTCCTAGGCTCCAAAAGAAAGGAGTGGAAGGGAATGTTTGAAGGCTTGAGATCCAAACAAATAGAAGTAGTTCCCAGAGGTCCTGGGGGCACCTAGCAATGGTTTCTACCCCATGGCATGGGAGGGCCTTAGGAAAATTGTGCTCTCCCAGCTCTAACTATCTTCTCTCCTCTTCCAAGGTTCCAAACTTTTCCTATCTTATCTCTATATACCTCTTCTGCTTCTCTCTCTCCTTATAGTTTACATGCTTGGTTTGAACGTTGGTAAAGGATTACTTTATATACTAGTTATGTTTGTACGGGCTCATTCTGATATTTTTCAAATGTTATAAGTGTGCTTCGAATGTTGTACGTGTGTCATAAGGTCTTTCTTACTGCCTTTCACTGCAGAATTAAATTCAATTGGCTCTTCGTATATTTGAAAAAAAAACCCTGAATTATGTTAACAGTTAGAGGCCAAGAAGCTGGCTCCAAACAAAGAGCAAAGTAGCTCCTCTCTATGGCTTCTCTGGGCAACCAGGAGCCTACAAATGGAAGCCTGGAGGTGACTCCCCAAGGCAAGACTGGCTCTAAACCCTCAGCTATGGTCCAGTCTCTTGAAAATGAAGAAAGGCAGGAGTCCTGAGAGAGTTGCTGTCACCACTTAGTTTGAACCCATCATCTACTTCTCCCACACCTTCCTCCATGTGTCCTGAAAATCCCAGGAGGGAGGCTGTCCCAAGAGTTCTTTCTGGTCCTACTGGGACCCCCAGAAGGCAATCATATCCATCTTGGTGCCCGTTAGTAGAGACTGCCAGTGGTGAAGGGGGAAGTACTCGAGTACACACAACATTTTCTTTGGCAGATTTGAAGCAAATTAAGGTTGATTTTGGAAAATTTGCTGATGACCCTGATATGTACATAGATGTTCTCCAGGGGTTAGGAAAAAGTTTTGACCTCTCTTGGTGAGATATAATGCTATTACTAGATCAAACTTTAACTTTTAATGAGAAAAAATGAAGTCTTAGAGGAAGCTAGAAAGTGGGGTGATTTGTGGTTCATGTCTAATACTGATGGCAGTATATGTCCTGAGGAAAGGGACGGAGACCTCACGGGAAGACAGGCAGTTCCCTTTGAGGATCCTGAATGGGACCACGAGAAACAAAGTGACTGGTGGTGTAAACATTTTCTAACTTGTATCCTAGGTTTGCGTCAATCTAAGAAAAAAACCTATGAACTATTCTAAGTTGTCTACCCTTTACCAAGAACAAAATGAGAGCCCCTCAGCCTTTCTTGAGCAGCTTAGGAAGGTGATGAGAAAACATACCCAGTTAACACCTGACTCCTTAGAGGGCCAAATTATTTTAAAACATAAATTTATTACATTCAAAGAAAACTCCAGAAATTGGCTCTAGGCCCAGATCATAACCTGGAGAATCTTCTTAAAACAGCCACTGTGGTCTTTTATAATAGAGATCAGGAGGAAGAGAAGGAAAAAGAGAGAAGGTATTAAAAAAAGAATGACAGCTCTAGTAATGGCACTCCAACAAACAAGCACCATTCAGGGGGCAGAGGGAAGCCAGAGGAGCTAAGAACAAGTGCTTTCAATGTGGTCAGACTGGCCACTTCAGGAAAGACTGAGCTTCCGGCAGAACCGCGTGTCGGGCAAGCCACTGGGCCCTGTCCAGAGTGTAAGGGTGATCACAGGAGGGTAGCCTGTCCCCAGAGGCGAAGGCCTCTTGGGACAGTGATCCCATCAGCGCCCAAACTGGAGTGAGGGTGCCCAGAGCAGATTCTCATGGCTCCAGCTTATGTCATCACCCCGCAAGAGCCTCAGGTTTGCCTCACAGTGGAAGGCCAGGAGACAGAATTTCTTCTGGACACTGGAGCAACCTTTTATGTACTCCTCTCTAACCCTGGTCTTTTATCCCCCAAATCTGTAACTATACAGGGGGTGTCTGGAAAGCCAGTTACCAAATTTTTCTCTCAGCCTTTAAACTGCAATTGGGGTGACTGGCTGTTCTCCCATGCCTTCCTAATCATGCCTGAAAGTCGTGCTCCCCTTTTAGGAAGGGACATACTAACTAAAGCAGGAACAACCATTTATATGAATATGGGACAGTAACCTATACTGTTCCTTGCCTTACTAGAGACAGAAATTAACCCAGAAGTGTGGGCTACTGAGGGACAGGTGGGAAGAACAAAATATGCTCAACCAGTCTAAATTCAGTTAAAAAATCCCACCATTTATCCCTGTTAAAGCAATATCCTCTAAAAGCAGATACTAAAAAGGAACTACTACCCATAATATAGAATCTAAAGTGACAAAAATTATTGATAACTTGCAATAGCCCATGTAACACCCCTATTTTAGGAGTGCCAAAGTCAAATGGAACTTGGAGACTAGTCCAAGATCTCTGTATTATAAAAGAAGCAATCATTCCTCTCCATCCTGTAGTTCCTAATCCATATACATTATTATCTCAAATCCCTGAAATAGCTGCTTGTTTCACAGTCCTAGACTTAAAAGACATCTTCTTTTGCATTCCTCTTCATGAAAACTCCAAATACCTTTTTACTTTTGAAGACCCCTCTGACTCTAACATCCAACTCACATGGACTGTGTTACCCCAGGGATTTAGGGACAACCCTCATTTATTCAGACAAGCCCTAGCCAAAGCCTTGAGTCATTTTTCATTTCCTGCAGTGACTCTTATTAGTATATAGATGACATTCTTTTAGGAGCGCCAGATGCAGAAGAATGTCACCTACCCAAAAATACAGCTACCCAAGCTCTATTAAACTTTCTAGCTGATTGTGGGTACAAGGTTTCCAAGGCTAAAGCCCAATTAAGTGTACCTGAAGTGCACTATTTGGGTCTCCAGCTTTCACAGGGGAAGAGAGCCTTGGGCAAAGAAAAAATAGAACCAATATTGACTCACCCTAAATCTTGAACTCTCAGACAACTTCAAGGCTTCTTAGGAATTACTGGTTTTTGCAGACTCTGGATTCCTGGATATAGTGAAATAGCTAGACCACTCTATTCTTTAATTTAAAATGCTCAAGGAGAGCCTAATCACTCTAGAATGAGAACCTGAGGCAACCAAGGCATTTCACTAGTTAACTGCTCTTTTGCAGGCCCCTGCTTTGAGTCTTCCCACTGGACAACAGTTTAATCTGTATGTTACAGAACAAACTAGAATTGCCCTGGGAGTCTTAACCCAACACTGGGGTTCAGTTTTACAACCTGTAGCATATCTTAGTAAAGAAATTGACACTGTGGCCAAGGGATGGCCACACTGTCTACGGGTCAAGGGATGGCCACACTGTCTACGGGTCGTAGCAGCCGTAGCCCTCTTAACCCCAGAAGCAGCCAAGCTAACTTTAGGAAGAGATCTAATTATTTACACTTCTCATGACCTTACTGGACTTTTAAATTCAAAAAACAATCTTTGGCTGTCAGATAATCGCCTTCTTAAATATCAAGCCTTATTACTAGAAGGACTAGTGCTGCAATTACGTACCTGTGCTGCTTTAAATCCTGCCACTTTCCTCCCGAGTCCAATGAGGAAATAGGGCATGATTGCCAACAAATTATCGCACAGACCTATGCAGCTAGGGAGGACTTACAAGAAACCCCCCTATCTAATCCTGGCATGGTTTTATATACAGATAGAAGTTCTTTCGTAGAGCAAGGAACTTGCAAAGAAGGCTATGCTGTAGTTACTCAGTATGCTGTAATTGAGAGTGGGTCTCTCCCTCCAGGAACCAGTGTGCAGTTAGCTGAGTTAATAGCCTTAACCCATGCTTTAGTAATTGGAAGAAACAAACAAATAGATATATACACTGACTCAAAATATGCCTTCCTCATTTTACATGCCCATGCTGCTATTTGCAAGGAAAGACAATATCTAACTTCCAATGGCTCTCCCATAAAATATCATTATGAAATAGACAGGCTGTTACAAGCTGTTCATGCTCCACAAGAAGTGGCAGTTATTCATTGTAAGGGACACCAAAAGACCTTAGATGAGATTTCTGAAGGTAACCAACTTGCTGATAAAGAGGCTAAAATAGCAGCACAGAAGGGAATAATTCCCTTGGTGGCACCCCTTATTTGGGAGGAATCACTTAAGGATCATGCACCTCAATATATCCAAAAGGAGAAGGAATGGGCTTTATCCATAGACTATTCCCTACTTCCATCAGGCTGGCTACAAAATAGAAGTGGACTTTTACTATTACCTGTCGCAAGCCAATGGAAAATACTTAGAACTTTACATCAGTCTTTTCACTTTGGCACTGAGAGTACCTATCAAATGGCTAACACTCTCTTTAGTGGAAAAAACTTATTTAAAATCATAAAACAAATAACAAGGACTTGTGAGGTATGTCAGAAAAACAACCCTTTAACTCACTGTCTAGCTCCCCCACGTATACAGAAACAAGGTAAATATCCAGGTGAAGATTGGCACTCACCTCCCTAAAGTACATGGTATACAATACTTACTGATATTTGTGGATGCTTTTACTAATTGGGCTGAAGCATTCCCTTGTAGGACAGAAAAGGCCCAGGAAGTTATAAAGGCTTTAGTACATGAGATTATCCCCAGGTTTGGACTCCCTCGGAATTTACAAAGTGATAATGGGCCAGCCTTCAAGGCAGCTGTTACACAGGGAATATCTAAAGCCCTAAGCATAAAATACCATCTACACTGATCTTGGAGGCCCCAATCCTCTGGGAAGGTAGAAAAAATGAATAATAAAATCAAAGAACAGTTATGAAAACTGACTCAAGAGACTCATCTCCTTTGGACTAAATTGCTTTCCATTGTTCTCCTTAGAATAATAAATTTACCTCAGAAACTCTGCTGTAGTCCATTCGAATTGTTGTATGGAAGACCCTTTTTAACTAATGATTTATTATTAGATCTATTAGATCAAGAAACTACAGAATTAGTAAAACATATTGCTTCTTTAGCTAAATTTCAACACATCTTTAAAAGCCTCCCAACTAAATTTTCACATTCAACACTAAAGGAGCTTTTCTCTCCTGGGGTTCTAGTCATGATCAAAACTCTTCCCTCTAATTCACCTTCCCTAACCCTGATTTGGGAAGATTGTCTTCTCCTACAACTGTTAAAGTTATGGGAATGGATTCCTGGATATATCATTCATGAGTAAAATCCTGGAACCTACCACCTTCTATGGAAACAGACCAAGAAGAAAATCAACTACAGTCCACCTACAGCTATGAGCCTAAAGAACATTTGAAAATATTATTTAGAAGGCAGTAGTTTTCTACTGTAGTTTTCTCTCAAAATCAACCCCCTCCTCTCACTGTCCTAACCTTGCCTTTTAATGTACTAATGAGAACTATGTCTTTCAGAAATAACATCATCAAACCCCAAACAGTGAAAAGTGTTCCATTCCAGACCTGACTCTATTTTGGACCCCTGGATCACCACTCATCTGAAGAGACCTTAACTATCCCCTTCTGTTGATATAGAGTTCCCTCATTCCAGTCTGAAAAGGGACCCCAGTTTTCTGGGCCTGGGCAATTTTGTGAAGAGAATACATTAGCATTTTACCCCAAGCTAGAAGAATCAACCTAAATTTCCATTTTCTGTGAATCCTGGATCAACCTCCTCTGAGGAACCTCTAACTGCTTCCCCATATCACCGTCCATTTTCAGCAGGAAGCAGTTCAGAGCAGTCAGCGTCCCTTTTCCCTAACAGCAGTTAGAGCTTCTATTTGGAATGGGAGGATTGATACAGAATTTCACCACTCAGGGCTAGACAGGGAGTCCCCCCCACCCTCATTCTCCAGGCCCAGGTGAGCGCAGAGGTCAGACCCCCATTCCCAGGCACAAGCAGACTGTCTTTTCAGGATACACCTTCTGGGCTCATATAAGATCATGAACAAAGCAGCCTGTGATGGTTTTTTGGGTGGTTCCACCTTGGGTAGGAGCACACACCCTAATCCCTTCTCAGAGACAAAGACTGTAAAGGACCTGACAACCTCTCCCTAGTGGAGGAGGAACTAAATTCATTCGTTAATGCACTCACTAGCTTTGAAGAAATGTTTTTACATCTACCAACTGCTGACCACGTGTAATCCTCTAGACCTAAGACCCCTAGATAAAAAGTCCATGTAGAGACTCTGAAGGAAGAGAGTTCTTCAGTTCTTCCCCCTTCCAGAAACTCTGGTACTTTTCTGTATTCCTTTCTAACTTCTAATAAAAGTCCTATCTTACCACTGATCTGTGGTCCATGGGTTTATTCTTTGAATTCCCAAGACCAAGGACCTACTAAACAGTGAAATTCCGGTATCAGTGTGAAAATTATAATAACAATTGGTAGAGTACTTTCAAAAATGTTCAATATTTGTACCTTCTTTTTGTCAATTTCTAATTGATTGGTAGAAATCTGTCTTCTATTCAGAGTTTCAGTCTGTTATCTGATATGATATACACAATTTATTAATCAATTCATTTTTCTTATATAGATCATCTCTATTTTGATTATCTTTTAACTTTTCATAGGTATCTTTTGATACCTGTAAGGTATTCAATTTAATATCATTAAATTAATGATTTTTATTTATAATTTTTGTTCTTTTTATGATTAATAATCATTATATCAACTTTAAGAAATGTTTGTCTACTCCAGGTTATGTAGTCATAGTATTGTTTCCACTGTAACTTGTATTACTTTAAATTAAAGATTGAGGTCAACAATATTTCTGAAACTGTGAGTATGGTGTATGTGTGTGCACACATACAGTTAGTTTGGACTGTTAGACTAACTGTATTTCTTCATGGATATCCAATTTACCCACTACCTGTCATTGAAAAGAAGTCTTTGTTCCATGACATTGCTTCATCTTTTTCACAAATCATGTAACTTATATGTAGATCAATTTTTTTAAATTTCTTTAAACAGGGGATTCAAAATGTGTTCAGTTTGTCTTTTTGCTAATATTACACTGTATTAAATATAAAAGCCTCATAATATATAGTAATATTTCTTAAGACAAGTCCTCTATTTACTTTCTGCAGTATTATCTAGTTTATTATCTACAAGTTTTGAAGCTGTTTCTCTTTCAATTAATAGAGGTATTTGTATAATTTTAATGTGACACTTTAAAGAAAAACAAATGATACGATACTAGTAACATTATTTTGATAATTCATATTATATGTGGTAATAAAAATTAGATAATAGCTCACAAAGTTAGATTACTTTTTAAAAATATTTTTAGATTACTTTTAAAAAATCTTTTATTTTTAATTATTATGATTATATATTATTTGTATATATGGGGAACTTGTGGTGTTTTGACATAGTCATACAACATGTAATAATTAAATCAAAGTTATAATAACTTATTGTTGACTATAGGCACTCTCTTGTGCTATCAAATATCATTCATTTTATCTATTACAGCTGCATTTTAGTACCCTTAACTATCACCCCTTCTCTGTTACCCTTTCCAGACTGTGGTAAACATCATTCTACTCTCAATCTCCATGAGATCAATTGTTTTAATTCTTAGCTCCCATATAGCAGTGAGAATATGTGAAATTTGTGTTTCTGTGCTTGGTTTATTTTACGTAACTTAGATTACTTTTCAAAATGAAGTTTAATATTGGGCCGGGCACAGTGGCTCTAGCCTGTAATCCTAGTATGTGGGAGGCCAAGGCAGGTGGATTGCCTCAGCTCACAGGTTCGAGACCAGCCTGAGCCAGAGTGAGACCCTGTCTCTAAAAACAGCCTGGCATTGTGAAGGGCGCCTATACTGCCAGCTACTCGGGAGGCTGAGGCAAGAGCCCAAGAGGTTGAGGTTGCTATGAGTTATGTTGCTACGTCACTCTACTGAGGGCAGCAAAGAGAGTCTCTGTCTCAAAAAAAAAATAAAAAGTATAATATTTAAATATCTTCTAACTACTAGATATTTTATTGTTTTATCTTTTCATTTTATAGAGGTATTTTTATATAAAATCATGCAACAGGTTAAAACATATTACATTTTTAAGAATAAAAATTTGAAAACAAAATCCTGCTTAGTAAAACTTAACATAAAGTAAGTGATGTGAATTATTACAGTGAGATAAGTATCAATTTAAGTGGAATCTTTAGAAAATTTATAATTATTAATACATTTTCTAGATGTGTCTATATATTAAAGATTGCATGACTTGAGCAGAATTAAGTTAATATCTTTCTGAACCACATAAATTATCTGAGCTCTTTGGAAAGAAAACAATTACTATCATTTTCCTCTAAAGGTATGCCACGAGATTTGTCTGTGCTTCTCACATGTAAAATCTGTTCTGCCGTGTGTGTGGCTTGACCTAATAACATGTTTTTTCTAGATCAAGTTACTACTGAAATTATGGTAATTTGTTAATGTACCTTTTATTTCACTCATCAGAGTAGCAAATGCTGTATTGACAAAGTATCTCTTAAGGTTTGTATCATATTTAGTATAATCAATATGCTTATGAGATAGTTAAATTTATTTTTTATCCCTTTCAATGCCCCTTATCTCTTTCTTTTTCAGGACATTTTATAATCCAGATAGATGTCTCAAGTTGAAGGAATAATGCCTACACAAATGTTTATGAGCTAATTCCCAGAGCTTGTGAATATACGTAGAGAACCATGTGGATGTGATCAATAGTGTGGACCTTGAAATGGAGAGTTGACTCAGACTTATCCAAGACAGCACTCTCCAATTACACAAGGACCTTACAGCAGGTAATCCGCCCACCCCCCAGCTGCAGAGAGAGAGAGAGAAAGAGAAAAAGAAGACGATCAGGAAGGGGCAAGAGGAGGAGAAAGAAGAAAGGGGATGGAGAAGAAGAGGGAAAGGAGGAGAGGAAGAAGGAGAAGGACAAGAAGAAAGAAGGAGGAGGAGAAGAAATGGGGGAGGAGGTGAAAAAGGGGAAGAGGAGGAGGAAAGGGAAGAGAGAAAAAGGAAGGAAGAGAAGGACAAGAAGGAAGAAGAAAAACAAAAGAAGGAAGAATCAAGGATGAAGGAACCGGGCAACAGGCCAAGGAGTGACCAGAAGTTGGAAAAGGTAAAAACTTAGGTTCTGACCTAAAGAACTATAAAATGACATATCTTTGTTGTTTTGAGCCACTGAATTTATGGTAATTTGTTAAAGTAGCAATAGGGAATCAATACATTTTCTAACTTAAACTTGATACAATGTCTTATATTTATTGATCTTTCAACTCCTTTTCAAGTCACACACAGAAGCATTCATCATAGTAATCTTTCTAACCCCAGGCCCTCTTAGAGCAGGTGATGAATGAACATTTCTTGAATGCATACTTCAGTCTGGATGGCCTTTGTTGTCCATCTTTCTATGTTTATCTTTTTGCATCAGGTGGAGCTGGGCTCCATACCCAGACTCAGAAACAAAGAAAAGCAAATGTTGCAAATGCACTCAAAAGCTACCATATTTTTTGGTTGTATTAAGTGGCAATATTTAATAGTACTATTAATATTGTCAATTCCCAGGTCTTTGGAAAGAGTATATGATTGATATTGGGCAGTTGCAATAGTTAAAGTACAAGAACACCATAGATAAAGCTAAGAATCTGATAAGTACTCTGGGATACCAAAGGGCTCTGAGACAAGAATGTACAAATGACTCAAGAGCATCAGAAAGAGAAGATTTATTGTTAATTTGTCAAATTTTGGTGTTTTAAATTGTAAATGTGAGTTTTAAATATTGCTTTTCACCCTATCTATGCAAGAGTTTCTCCTCTGACTTTAAAAACTTCACGGTGTATACCTTGTCAGTGCCTTTGGCTTTAACCTGAAAAGTGTTGTGTATTATTTTCCTTTGGTAAGGTTGGAGATTTTCAGATGAAACCTGCTATTTGAATGACCATATCTCTAAGAGCATTCTTACATTATGTATATACACACACATACATACATACACGTACTCATACATATGTATATATATATATATTTTTTTTTTTTTGAGTTGGAGTTGTCAAAATTCCAGCATGAATGAAAAGATTGTTTCATGTTAATTTTTCCTTTCCTTTTCTTTTCTTTCTATCTTTCTTCCTTTCTTTCCTTTTTTTTTTGCACTATGAAGGATGTTAATAAAATTTATAAGTAGGTTTGAGGTGGTTTTACCTCATTTAAGCTACTTCAAGCCAGTGTTGCTTAGTGTTTCTTTATACGTGTATTTCTTTGCAAGTGTATGTATTCAAATATATTTTTAACTTCTCTGAATGCACTTTAATGTCTTGAAATGTAGAGAAAACATACTAAGAAAAATTGGCCTAATACTACATTTAAAAAACATAATCATTATTTTTTTAAAGTAAAATAGAGACAAATGCAAAGAACTGAGAAGAAATTGAAATGCTGAAATAAGTTGAAAACTGGAGAAAATAATTGGTAAAAACCCAGAAACAGACGAACACAGCTGCCATTTTCTGAGACAGATGCTGAACGAGTTCCGTTGGTTTTAAATCTCTAATCATATGCTGTTGAGCAACATTTTAGCATTTCAGCAGCATTTTTCCCTATTCTCGTTGGAAATGAAAGTCATAAGAATCACTACTTTTTTTATTTCCCAAATGCAATCAATGGACAAATTCAGTACATTTTAGATAACTAAGGTTTTAGGTAACTAAAAGGATTCATTCTTCCTTAGCCATAGAATTACTTCATGTAAGCATTTAGGAAAAAAACTAAAGCAAAATTTAAGTTAAAATGAACTTTTTTCTACCTTATAAAATAATCATTATTTGAATCTAAACTATGATTTCCTACATGTAAAACCTGTGGTGATTCAAATGCCCCCTATCTTGAGTGGTAAGGAGAGAAGGTGGCTGCTTTTAAAGTGGCATTGACACAATAACATACTATTCTTCCCATTCTGAGAACAATTATTACTTTAAAATCATAACACACTCCTAATAATTTATTCCAGTAAGTAAAAACATGAAAAGAAATAACAAACCCAAATATCAAAATATTACACTTTTTTATTGTTAATTCCAACAAAAACACTTTCAGTTTCAACTCAATTTCACGTGCTTTGGACAGACTAATTTGTTCCAGATCACCTTTTGAACAGTGAATCCTTGTGAACATTTTTAAAAAATCAGAATTCTCTTGAGTTTCTCCACTGAAGTTACCAAAAGTACAATGTCCTTTTGTCTGATAATACTAGATTTACATGCACAACATCCAGTTCTAGTCTTGCCCAGATATTGCAAAGCAGCATTTGATAGTAAGTAAGTGGGTCAATTGAGGCAAAGACAGGCAAACTTAGCACCACAGTGTGGTGATGACAAAGGGGGCTGATTACATTGCAGAAGTCTTTGTCCTAGCGATATATCCATATATATATAATGTTTTTTTCTTAATTTAAAAAAGTAAATTTACTTGTTCCTTTTTTAATCTAATTTATACTGCTATTTTTAGTCATGTTTCATTGCTTATAACCCAAAGAAAGGAATTTAATACAGATATCAATATACGACAGAGGATTTTTATAAGTGACAAACCTTGTAATACAGAATTGGCTCAGGTAAAGTAAGATCAAGAACACGGACTGGACACTGACTTAACCCCCAGAAGGGTTATTGAGAACTTTGTTGTATAAAACAGAAGCTATTTTAGGAAACATTTACTGATGTACCTTGGGATCAAACTCATTCAACCAAGACTTCTGAGAGATTTCCTAGAAAATTGTCCAGATGTTTTTGCTTTGGCTACATTCCATGGCTTTCCCTAAGATAAAAAAGACAGAGTCAGATTGTACAAAGGAGCATTTGGTTATGCAAACAATTACAAAAGAGGGTAATTAACTATGCTACCACACATATAAAGCCCATAAAAAAAGTCACACTAGCCACATGTCTCAACCTCTTCTTCCAGCATGACATGAAAAGACTCTACTATAATTATTTCAGAGCTTAGAAGATTCTCAAGGCTCCACTTCTTTAGAATTGTATATACATTATTCAAATTTATGTATATATCAGTTTCATATATGTATGTACATAATTTGTTTATATATATAATATATATAACAGAAATATATATAGTGTATATATATATATATATATCACAAATATATATATATCTCCAATTATTTTTTTCACCTCTCCAGGGGTGTCTAATCTTTCTTCTTCTCTGCCATACATTGGAAGAGAAAGAGTTGTCTAGGGCCACACATTAAATATGCAAACACTGATAAAACCAAAAACCAAACAACAACAACAGAAAAAGTCCATGCATAATATTCATGATATTCACCACCACAGATAAACAAAAAAGTCTTCACATCGTCCATAATCTGCATGTGGCTCATGGCCTCCAGGTTTGACACCTCGATAGATAACAATAGTTACAAAGTTGAATTTTATTAGTGAAAAGTAGAAGAATATTGATTGAGTTCAGCCAGCATCTGGGAAATGACTTGGCTATAGGCATATTTATAACTTAACACATTTGCAAGAATTTTTTAAGGACATCTTTTCATTGACTGGTGGCAGAATATAAGAGTATTAATGGATATAAGAGCTTGGGTCTTTTTGTGAGGAAGTGATGGATGATCTTATTTCTTTTTGTTTCATTGTTCAGTATATCTCTTTGAGTAAATGCTGAGGACTGTAATAAATTGTCACCAGGTTTCCAGAACTATTCCTTTATAGTGAAGGTTGTTTGGATATGAGCTTGCCAGCACTTTCCAATAAAATTTCACTGTCAAAATGTCAATTAAAGTAAAATTTGTCAAACAGTCTGTCTAAAAGTCAGATTAATATTAATTATGCCCAGAAATAGATGCCTACATTGATGTGTGGTTTTGGAGAAAATTAAGAATTATCACACTAGAAGGTAATGTATTCATTTTTTCATGCTTTTTTTTTTCTCTAAGAGCTTTTGGCACAGCAAAAGAATTGCATTTTTTCTTTTTCAATTTTAAATGTCTTATAAGCATTACTACAATAAATGTTAAAAAAAATTTTGTTAGAAGAAGCAGCTTGTTACCTATCACTACCTATACATATAGATTGCTATGAAGTTAGCCTTATCTAAGTAGATATGACTTAGTAGATATTTGCTAAGTAGATAATCATTTATATGTAGACAGAAATGGACATAGTTATGAGCGTGAATAAAATTCAAGGCTTTTCAAATTATTTCATTATGAAAGTAGTTTTACTGTTATAACTTTTTCAGGCAAACAAAACAGTAAGACTTTACTTATAATAATACAATTGTAAACTGTTGGACCCAAGAGGTTTGAACCTTAACTTTGACACCAAATATAGTAGCTTTGTGACCTTGCATGAGTTGTGGAACTTCTGTAAACCTCATTTTCTTCATCTAAATAATAGAGATATAATGGTGTAATGTGAAAAATAACTGAGATAAATCATTTAAAGCTGTTGGAAAAGCACTGGTTACATAATAAGCAGTCAAAAAAATTGTTGGTTATGTTGTTAACACAGTAACATTATTGTTACTGAATTTCTCTTAACTGTTTAACAAAAATTTATGTGTGTATATAAATATACACACATATATAAAGATAAATAAAACTATGTGATTTGTATATTATATATGTGCGTGTGTGTGTGTGTGTATATATATATATATATATATTTTTTTTTTTTATAGTGGGAATAGATATTTTCAGTTATAGCAAGCTACATGATTATAAACTGAAAGTTTCTTAAAGTTCCATACCCAGAAATTATGGATTAGTCATCCATGTCATTCTGGGAAATCAAGGCTAATGTGCATTTGAAACTTTCAAGGATACGTCTATATGTATAGTCAGTGAAGAGAACTATTCAAGAGCAGAGATTTCGCTACAATCTGGTGGGAATTCTTTCCCTTGAACTGCCTGATTGTGAAACCTTAGATGTAGACATACTTTGTCTAAATCAAAAGCCTCCTTCTTATCACCACTGTCCATGATTGTTGTAAATGTGTCCTGTGTGTCATTATGAGAATCCCAACAGAACCTATGAATTTCCAAATACCCTTTTTTTTTAAATGAACTTCATAAACACTATTGATAAAAAAAATTGAAAACTAGAAAATTATAAAGATTAAGAAATAAAAACAAAGGAAATCAGGCCTCCACCAGAGAAAATTCTTTTTTTTTTTTTTTTTTTTTTGGTTTGTTTTTTTTATAGAGACAGAGTCTCACTTTACCACCTTTACCACCGTTGGTGGAGTGCCATGACGTCACAGGACTCACAGCAACCTCCAGCTCTTAAGCTTCCGGGATTCTCCTGCCTCACCCTCCTGAGCAGCTGGGACTACAGGTGTCCGCCACAACGCCCGGCTATTTTTTTGTTGCAGTTCAGCCTGGGCTGGGTTTGAACCTGCCAGCCTCGGTATATGGGGCCAGCGCCGTACTCACTGAGCCACAGGTGCCACCCCTAGAGAAAATTCTTGTTAAAATCGCAGCTCATTTTTTTTCCAATTCTTTTGCAGATCCATGTTTCAGATACAAAGAAAATGGTCTTACTCAATGAGCAACCAAGCACATAGGAAATGCATATATTACAATTATAAATGAAAACAAAAAAGTCACTTAGACATTTAAAATTTCTACTTATCCGATTGTTTACATCGCAGTTCCAAGAATCTCTCATTCTATTACATAGCAAATCCCTCTCCTCTGTTTCCTTACTAAACTTTCAGTCACATTATCCTCTCTCCATTCTCTGCCTTGAAGAAATCTCTGTCTTTTTATATTGCTTAATTTGAGTTCTCTGTAGATCCTAGTTATCAACTATTTGTCTGATTCATAATATGCAAATATCTTTTCCCATTCTGATGATTATCTATTTATTTGGTTACCTCCTTAGCTGTACAGAAGCTATTCAGTTTAATTAAGTCTCATTTGTTTATTTTGCTGCTGTTGCAAATGCCACAGCATCTTCTTCATAGTCTTTTCCCAGGCTGATACCTTAAAGTGTTTTCCCTCCAATTTGTTTAAGATTTGCATTGTTTCTTGCCTTAGATTTAGATCTTTTATTCATCTCAAATTGATTTTAGTGAGTGGCAAAAGGTGTGGGTCCAGTTTCAGTCTTTTACATGTGGTTATCCAGTTCTCCCAGCACCATTTGTTGAATAGGGACTCTTTCCCCAAGTGTATGTCCTTGTTTGGTTTATCAAAGATTAGGTGGCTATATGATGTTAGCTTCATCTCATGGTTTTCTATTTGGTTCCAGGTGTCTATATCTTATGTCAAGGGCAAAGAAAGATGAATAGAACCTTCTCTAAAGAAGATAGACTAGACGAATGGCTAATAAACATATGAAAAAACGATCATCAGCCCTAATTATCAGAGAAATGCAAATCAAAACCACCCTGAGATGTCAGCTTAACCCTAGTGAGAATGGGCTACATCACACAGTCTAAAAGCTGCAGATGCTAGTGTGGATGTGGAGAGAAGGGAACACTTTTCTACTGCTGGTGGGACTGCAAACTAATACAACCTTTTTGGAAGAAAGTGTGGAGACTCCTCAAAGAATTCAAACTAGACCTTCCATTTGATCCTGCAATCCCATTACTGGAATCCCATCTACCCAGAAAAAAAAAAAAAAAATCCTTTTATTATAAGGACATTTGCACTAGACTGCTTATTGAAGCTCAAATAGCAATCTCCAAAATGTGGAAACAACCTAAATTCCCACCAATCCAGGAATGGATTAATAAGCTGTGGTATATGTACACCATAGAATATTATTCAGCCACTAAAAAACATGGAGACTATACATTTTTTGTAGTAACCTGGATGGATGTGGAACACATTCTTCTTAGTAAATCATCACAAGAATAGAGAAGTAAAAATTCAATGTACTCAATTTTGATATGAGGGCAATTGATGACCTAGTACATGGTGGGAGTGAGGGAATGGGGGAGGAGAGAGACGGAAGGAAGAGTGGGGAATTACGGGATTTGGTGCAGCTCTTAGAGGGGGAACAAAATTATAAGAGGGACCTTGCCTGACAAATGTAACCTAGATCTTAGTATCCTCAATGAATCCCCAATGATTAAAAAAAAAAAAGTAGAAAAGAAAAGAAAGAAAGAAATCTTTCTTGAAGCACTCAGGACACTCTACTTTTAGTTCTACCTACCTGCCTAAAAGGACCTGGTTACTAACCTTTAATGTATTGCTTTTCTTGCAAAATCTTCTCATTTTTTAAATCAAAACTCAGTGAAATTTTACATTCTTTTGACATTTTAATTACAAAAGATTGCCTTAACAATCAGAATCATAAAGAAATCCATAGATAATTTAAAGACTTGGGTGTGCTGAGTTTATGTGTCATATAATTTATCTAATTATATTAAAATTGATAAGCCTTGGTAATCTCATTAGAAAACAACATTTCAAATGATCTTTGTCAATGTCAATGGCCAAGCTCTGTGGCTCATGTCTGTAGTCCTAGCACTCAGGGAGGCAGAGGCAGTGGAGTGCCCAACTCAGGAGTTCAAGACCAGCCTGAGCAAGACTGAGATCTCATTTCTAAAAGTAGCCGGAATTGTGTTCGGTGCTTGTAGTCCCAGATACATGAGAGGCTGAGACAAGAGAACTGCTTGAGCCTAAAAGTTTGAGGTTGCTGTTAGCTGTGATGCCACAGCACCCTATCGAGGGTGAAAAAGTGAGATTCTGTCTAAAAAAAAAAAAAAAAAGAAAGAAAGAAAGAAATGTCAATACACTTTAATCTGGGAAATTAACATATAGGTATTCCTTAGGATGTAATGGTTAAAAGTGTTAAAACACTTATACTCTTAGATTTTACCATCATTTAAATTTCATCTTCTTTCAGTTTTTTTGTTTAATAATGGGATTTCATACATATGAAGTAATATATGTCAATTTCTGGTGCCCAGAACCTCTACCTTTTTATTGTATTGGACCAAATATGAAAAGAGTTTTAGTAATTGAAGGAGTATATTCAATAACTGAGATATGTTTTTTGAGGTGGGATCATTGAAGCTTTTCTTTTAATAATCTCTCACCCCGTATTAAGATACCATTTTACTTGCAAAATTGTAACACAAATTTGAAAGCAAATAGTGATTCTTCTTTGTATTTACTAATATTGTGGATTGAGAATATTCAAGACATAAATGACCCCAAAGAAATATGAACTACTTTATGTAGGTGCTATTTAATTTTAATTTCATTGATTTTTAAGTATTAAATAAGAAGACTTAAATATCATGTTACAAATGGACAAATATCAACACTTACATTTGATTCAGTGTCATAAAAATAAGCTATAATGAGCACCTGAGTTATTTTATGCTTATTCTACCAAAGTCATTTATATTTGAAGTAAAAATACAAACTAATAATACATGCATTCTGTGAGTTTTACCTTAGATCTTTCTTTTGTTTCCTCTTCTCTGAAGCCTTCAGCATGAGTTAAGAGTCTGTGTGAGTTTGCAATTTTGAAAAATAGTATATAAATTTACCTTACGAGCCATCGGAAATTTGTAGTGACTTAAACTTTATATAAATTTATATATTCTGTATTGTTGGAATATTTTAATTTAAAAGCTTTGAAGTTTTCTTATTTTACTATTTTTCCCATAATTATTTGTACTATTTGATTTTAATAATTCACACCAGTTAAAATTATTAATAATTGTTTATAATTCATTTATTCCAAATGGAGCCACATTATTCCTATTGGTACATGTATGTATATAGGCATAGATGTATCTTAAGGATTTTAAGAAAACTTCTAAATAATCTCATAGGTTAATAACTTCCAACAGGAACAATAATTTTTTGTTTCATTTCTCCCATTTTTAACGTTATGTAAACATATGCCATCCCTTAACATCCATGAAGGATTAGATCCAAAGATACCAAATTCCAAGGATGTTCGTATCCCTAATATAAAACGAGGTAGTATTTGCATACAATTTATGCTCATTCTCCACTATAAGTGCTATGAAAATAGTTGTTTTACCCTATTTTGGGGAAAATAATGACAAGAAAAAAGTCTGTACATTTTCATTTCAGACACAATTTGATTCCATGGATACAAAACCCATAGATATGAAAGGCTGACTACACACATGCACACACACACAATTATTAACATATACAAATGTACTGTAAACTTTTGTTTTTTTCTGTATTTATGCTAGAAAAAACCTACATTAAACCACATGTGTGTATCAAAATGGTGTCTAAAATCACCTTTTGATATGTAATTGGAAGAACATCAGAATCATGTATAGTTGTTTTGAGAATTAGGCTAATTGTCTATCAATACTGTCGTAGTGCATTCATGCTGCTATGACAGGATGCCATGGACTGGGTGGCTAAAACAATCACCATTTATATCTCACAGTTACAGGGGCTGGGAATTCCAAAACTGAGGTAAGGAAGGTTCCATGGGATTGGCCAAGAGAATCTACCGTCTGCCCTCTGCAAGATGGAGAAACTAAAAAGCTGGTGGCGTGGTGCCATCTAAACCTGAAGGCCAGAGATTAGGACCACAGACGTGCAAGGGCACATTACAGATGTCCCAGCTCAAAAAGAGAGAGAAATGTGACTTTTCCTGAGGTTTCTGTGCTATGTGTATTTGCGCCCTCCATGGATTATGCAATATCCAGCCATACTGTGGAGGACCATCTTCCCTACTTGGTCTACTGATCCAAGTGCTAATTTCTTCTTAAAAAAAATCTACATAGACATCCTCAGAAATTATGCTTTATCAACTATCTGAGCCTCCCTTAACCAAATTGGCACATAAAATTGACCATCACCCTTACAAAAGGCACAAAAGTATCTTTTTGATGACTAAAAACATATATGAAAAAAGATGAAATTCATTCATATACTAATTTAAAATAATGTAATTTATTTTATTGTACCTCAACCACGAGCATAATGCCACTGGGGTTACTACAGTGGTATGCTAACATTGGCTCTTATCAGCTTGTGAGAAACAATAATTCAATTTTTACAAAATTTTACAAAAGGTTTTAGATTGAAATCTATTGTAGTAGGAGTAAAAGATTTAACACAGGCCTTCAAATTATACACATTAGGCTTCCATTTTTTAAGAAGAACCAATTATCTTTTGGTTTGTTATTTTCATGAGCATACAATTTTCTAAAGTTTATATTTCGATATATAAAATATATATCTATATTTTATATATATTAGATATATATATAGGGGAAAGGGCCAAGGAAGGGGAAGGGAGGGGGGAGGTTTTGGTGGAGGGAGGGTAATGGGTGGGGCCACATCTATGGCACATGTTAGAATGGGTACAGGCGATTGCACTAATGTACACAGCTATGATTTAACAATTAAAAAAAAAAAAAAAAAAAAAACGAGAAAAAACCCATTTGGGTTTCAGCAAGAGACCTTAAATACTTGCCCCAACAAGAAGGGGATTAGACCTATTAACTGCCAAAAAGGGAGGCATCTGTTTATTTTTGCAGGAGAAGTGCTACTTTTATGCTAACACATCTGAGATCGTGCAAAACAAGATCAAAACACTCCAAGAAGATCTAGAAAAGAGAAGAAAATAAATTTTAAAAAATCCCCTGTGTACGGGCCTACATGGTTTTTTACCCTACCTTATTCCCCTAC
This sequence comes from Loris lydekkerianus, assembly GCA_963574355.1. Lineage (NCBI taxonomy): Eukaryota > Metazoa > Chordata > Mammalia > Primates > Lorisidae > Loris > Loris lydekkerianus. The sequence continues at coordinate 58,582 of CAUYPK010044516.1, forward strand.
TACTCTTATTTACCCTTCACCTTTGGACCCTGTCTCCTTAAGAAAGGTTAGAGGCAGTAAAATCAGGTAGAGGTCCAATATCACTGGCTCATTAACCAAGAATCTAACTATTATTCTTCACCACCCTCCATAGCACCTGATGGGTAAGATTCCCAAAACTGGGGCAACCTAAGACAGGATATGGAGAGGCTGCACGGTGGATTACATTCATAGTACCCAAAGACGGGTAAGATCACTCTGCGTTCAGTCAACCTAAGACAGGGACCAAACCATTGATGTTTGTATCCCCATGACGGGTAAGACTGA
>CAUYPK010044523.1:0-16423 GCA_963574355.1 Loris lydekkerianus
TTTCTTTCTTAATCTCATCTCTGATCCAGCTTTCATTCAGCATAAGGTTATTTAACTTCCATGTTTTTGTATGAGTATGCAGATTCCTGTTGTTACTCAGCTCAAGTTTTATTCCATGGTGGTCTGAGAAGATGCAAGGAATAATTTCTATTCCTTTAAATTTACTGAGGTTAGAATTGTGTCCTAAGATGTGATCAATTTTGGAGTATGTTCCGTGGGCTGATGAAAGTATGTGTATTCAGTTTTGTTGGGAGGAAATGTTCTGTAGATGTCTGCTAAATCCAAGTGCTGGATGGTTAGGTTTAAATCTAAAATTTCTTTGCTCAGCTTCTTGTTGGAGGATCGATCCAACACTACCAAAGGAGTGTTGAAATCTCCAACTATTATGGAGCTGGAGGAAACTAAGTTGCTCGTGTTGGTTAGATTTTTTCTTATAAATTGAGGTGCATTCTGGTTGGGTGCATAGATATTAATAATCGAAATCTCATCATATTGAGTATCACCCTTAACAAATATGAAGTGACCATTCTTGTCCTTCCTTACTTTTGTTGGTTTAAAGCCAATTATATGTGCAAATAAAATTGTGACACCTGATATTTTCTGATTACCATTTGCCTAAAATATGAATGATCATCCTTTCACCCTGAGTCTGTATTTGTCTTTTGAGTTAAGATGTGACTCTTGTATGCAACAAATATCTGGTCTGAGTGTTTTTTTTTGTTGTTGTTGTTGTTTGTTTGTTTCTTTAGTTTGGAGGATTTTTCTTTTCATTTCTCTTTTTTTTTTTTTATTAAATCATAGCTGTGTACATTGACATGATCATGGGGCATCATACACTAGCTTCATAGACCGTTTGACACATTTTCATCACACTGGTCAACACAGCCTTCCTGGCATTCTCCCAGTTATTGTGCCAGGACATCTACATTCCACATTTACCAAGTTTCACATATACCCTTGTAAGATGCACTGCAGGTGTAATCCCACCAATCTCCTCCCTCTACCCTCCTCCCCCCTCCCTCCCCTCCTTTTCCCCCTTCCCCTTATTCTTAGGTTGTAACTGGGTCATAGCTTTCATGTGAAAGCCCTAAATTAGTTTCATAGTAGAGCTGAGTACATTGGGTACTTTTTCTTCCATTCTTGAGATACTTTACTAAGAAGAATTTGTGACTCTTTTCTAACAATGAAAATACATCACGGCATTAGGAAGGTTGAGAACCACTGATCTAATTGGATGAAAAAACAACACTCAACTATATGTTGCCTACAACAGTCCCATTTTAAATATAAAGACACTAATAGATTACAAATAAACAAACGGAAAAGGGTATGCCATATTAACACTAATGAAGAGAAAAATGGCGTCACTATATTATTAGTAGGCAAAGAAGGTTCTAAAAACTATCTTCAGAGATAAAGAGAATCATTTCAGAATGATGAATGGTCATTTTATCAAGAGAACATCATCCTAAATCTTTTATGTACCTAATAATCTCAAGCAAAAATTGATAGAACAGAAAGAATAAGTCCCCATGTGAGAAGTTCTAACATTCCTAAGTAATTGATAGAACAAATAGGTGGAAAGTGATTAAGGAATAGTAGACTTGCACAATGCTCTCAACCAACTTGGTGCACTTATAGGACAACCCACCTAACTGCAACAGAGTACACATTCTTTTTAAGTGTGCATGGTATATTACAAGATAGACCATAGTTGGGGCCATAAAGCAAATCTTAACAAATTTTAAAAGATTCCAGTCAAACCTGATAAATTCCAGCACAAAGTGTGCTCTGGCCAAAATGGGATTAAATTAGAAATAATTACCAGATATCTGAAAATCTTTAAGTATTTATAAACTGAATAACATTCTTTTATATAACCCAGGGAACAAAGAAGAAATCAAAAGAAAAATTAAAAACTATTTTTAACCAAATGAAAAAGAGCGTAACAAAATCTGTGGGATGTAACTGTAATAGTGCTTAGAAGGAAATTGATACCATCGAATGCCTTTAAATAGTTTTTTTAAAAACAAATTAAATCCAATGTAAGCTGAGAGGTTATCATCAATATAAGAAAAGCAATCTATGAAAAACATGAAAAATAATAGAGAAAAATTGGTGTAACCAGAGCTCTTACTGAGAAGACTGATAAGTTGATAAACCTGATAAATTCAGCCAAGCTGAGTTGGAAAAAAAGTATAAATTGCCAATATCAGAAATGAAAGAGGGTGATCATTAGGGGTTCTATTAAAAATAAATAAGGGAATAGTTTAAATAATTTGATGCCTATAAATTTGACAATTTAGAGGAAATGGACATGTAAGGTATAAAATACCAAATTTCTCTTAAGAGGAAATGGATAACCTGAAGGTACTTATTATCTATTATGGAAATTGAATTTGTAGTTACAAAACTCTTGAGGAAAATTACAGGCCCATATAGTTTCATTGGTGAATTCTGCCAAGCATTCTGTGCAAATTTCCAGACTAAAAAGATGTAGCATATGCTTAAACTATGTAGTAATCTGAGAATTTAAAGAAGACCTAAATAAATAGAGATACACCTTGTTCATGGGTCAGAAGATTCAATATTGTTAAGATGTCAAATCTCCCCAAATTGATCTATAGATTCAAAGAAATCCCAACCAAAATCCCATTAGACTCTTAGGTAGAAACTGATAAATTGATCTTAAAGGTCACATAGAGCAGCATCTCAGGAATGGAAAAACAAATATGAAATGATCCTACCTTTTAGATGAGGGATGTGTATGCATGTGGTCTTAAAGTAGTGTAACGGGCACTGAAAACTAAGAACGGGGAGGGAAAAAGAGGGGTTAAGGGACAAAAATCTATTCCATGGGTACAATGTACACTGCTCTGGTGATGAGTGCACTAAGAGCCCTAACTTGGGCATTATACTGAATACTTGTGAAGATTTAAAGTATCGTGGAACTCATTGCTGGCAGGAATGGGAAATGGTATCACCACTTTAGAGACCACTTTGGCAGTTTTTAAAAACTTTTTTAACCAAATGAAAAAGAGCGTAACAAAATCTGTAGGATGTAACTGAAATAGTGCTTAGAAGGAAATTGATAGCATCGAATGCCTTTAAATAGTTTTTTTAAAAAAAGCAAATTAAATCCAATGTAAGCTGAGAGGTTATCATCAATATTAGACTCTTAGGTAGAAACTGATAAATTGATCTTAAAGGTCACATAGAGCAGTATCTCAGGAATGGAAAAACAAATACGAAATGATCCTACCTTTTAGATGAGGGACTACACAAAAGTTTTTAAAAACTTAATTATTGCATGATCCATAATTGTTGTATGTTTGATCCTTTCCACTCACATTTCCATTTTCTCAAAAGGAATGAAAGCATGTGTAGGCACACAGACTTGTTCACAGCCCCTTTGTAGCAGCTTTTCTAATAACAAACTAAAATCAGCCCAATTATCTATCAACAGGTGAATGGAGAAATAAATCGCATTATATCCACACAATGGAATACAACTCAGCAATAAAAAGTAACCAACTATTATATAGGCAACAACATGAATGAATCTCAATTATGTTAAGTGAAACAAACTAGATAAAGAATGAACATTCTGCGTGATTATGTCCATATTAATATGAAATTCTAGGAAATGCGAAATAATCTGTAATAACAGTAGGTAATCACTAGGGATAAGTGTCGGTGTTGGAGGAACGGAGGGATTGTAAAGGGCCTGAGGAAGCTTTTTGGGGTAATGGATTTTTCCTGATTGTTGAGCTGTGAAAACTCACCAAATTTTCAACTTTGAATATGTGAAATGTTTTGCATATAATTATACTTCAGAAAAGCTAAAAATCATAGTAATGTACATACTAATAATCTTTAAAATGCTATTATTTATGAATAGAAAGAAAAAGTAAGTATGCACCATTCTCCAGGAAACTCTTAGGTGTTCAATAGCCTGATTTATATCCTCTGCAGCTTCCTCTGTTTCACTTCCAGGTCCATCCATATAGATCGAATTCCTTATTTTTAATATATTTTGTTTAGTTTCTTTAACTTCTTAGGGATCTGTTACTTAACCATCTTATCAGTGAATATTTCAATTGTTTCCTATTTTTGTCACTATGAATAATAGTTTATGGTTTATCTTGTGATGCCAAGCTATTTTTCTTTGTTGTTGTTGTTGCAGTTGTCAATTTTAAATTTTTATTTAGTTAAATACTATGTATTTGTTGTGATTTCTGAATTTTCTATTTACAAACTATATTATAAATTTTCTTAAAGTGTTTTTTCTTATGTTTTACATTTATGTCTTTAGTTCAGCTGAAATTTTAAAAATAAGTGTGATGAGAGAATTCTAACTCATCTAGTGTTTCCATATCAGAAATTTTTGATAACAATTCTTAGAGCTTTTCATGCATCTATATATTTTGTTTGTTTGCTTATTTGTTTTGAGACAGGGTTTTCTTGCTTCTTGACTCTGCCTTTTCTAGATTCATTATAGTTCACTGCAACCTTAAACTCCTGGACTTGAGCAATCCCTCTGTCTCAGCCTCTCAAGTATCTGGGACTACAGGTGCACACAATCCTGCCCAACTAATTTTTCTGTTTTTTTGTAGAGATGGGTTTCATTTTTGCTTAGGCTGATCTTGGACTCCTAAAGTGTTGAGATTACAGGCATGAGCCATTACACCTGGCCACATTTGTAAATTTTTAAGACATTTATATTATTTATTTATTATTTTTGAGACAGCCTCTCAAATTGTCGCCCTGAGTAGAGTGCTGTGGCGTCACAGCTCATAGCAACCTCAAACTCTTGGGCTTAAGTGATTCTCTTGCTTCAGCCTCCCAAGTAGCTAGGAGTACAGGTGCCCGCCATAAGGCCCGGCTATTTTTTTTTTTTGTTGTTGTTGTTGTTTTAGCTGGCCTGGGCTGGATTTGAATCCACCAACCTTGTTATTTGTGGCTGGTGCCCTACCCATTGAGCTACGGACACCGTCTTAGAGCAAGACATTTATATTTTTAGAATCTTTTTAGAAATACTCAACTACTATGGCTCAGCTCCTATAGCTCAGGCGGCTAAGGTGGCAGCCACATACACCAGAGCTGGTGGGTTTGAATCCAGATCGAGCCTGCCAAACAACAGTGATAACTGCAACCAAAAAATATCTGGGCATGTGGCAGGCACCTGTAGTCCCAGCTACTTGGGAGGCTGAGGCAAGAGAATTGCTTAAGCCTGGAGTTGAAGGTTGCCGTGAGCTGTGATGTAACAGCACTCTACCCAGGGCGACAGCTTGAGGCTCTTGTCTCAAAAAAAAAAAAAAAAAACACAAAAACTCAACTATACAAGTAATAAAAACATCTATTGTATTTATTTTAATAAAAGTGTTCAAAATACTTAGACACTTACTTCTCTTCTCCCTTCCCCTCCATAAAAATTTCTGTGTTTCTCTGCAGAGAGAATCTCTGGTAATATTTCAGTGTACTTTTTTCTAGACCTAGTTAGACTTTTTATTATCATCATTGCCTATTTCTGAAAAGTGCTTCATTAGTTTATCATTTTAAAAGATATGCATTGATTTTTCCTTTTCTCTAAATACACAATTATGAATACATAATTGATATTTTTCCCTTTGAAAAATTATTCAGATTTCCATTCTCATTATGAAAATGGCTTTAAAACATTTTTATTAAACAGATAGTCAAGAAACTACTTAGAACTCATCTACAAATATGATTTAAAGCTGTCTTAAAAATCACTTAGCAGAGTCCACAGGTATTAATATGCAAATGGTAGTTGAACGAAATCTTTTAGGTCTACTTTTGTATCAGATTAGCTTTGAGAGCTAATAAAAGGAATAAAAATTGAGAGGAATAAAAATTGAAAAAGTAGTTAAAACATTACCAGACTTTCAGAGTGAATATAATTAACTGGTTTGGTATCTTATTAAAAATCTAAAGAATACATCTTTTAAATAGTAAACTATATTTTAAAAGTTACAGGATTGCCTGTGTAGTATTCAGAAATTACCACCCTCCATAAAAACATCTTTTCCCAGTTTTGATCAATTGGCAAAACTCCTAAAGGGATGAAGTGGTACACCAAAGTTGTAAAACCATTCCCAAATTGCCAATTTCTGATAAACACGTTACTAATTTTTGTTAAATTTACTTTTTTCTCTAACATTTTATTTCTTTTCTAAAAAGAATGTTGATGGCACAATATTAACAGCTGTTAAATTTATAGCATGGATGTTTTTCACATTTTCTCTGTATTTTATGTGTTTGAAAAGTTCAGAATTAGTCTTTTAAAACTGGAGATTTTTAAAAATCTTTGCCAGCTTCCATGGGAAATAAGAGTGAGAACCCAGAGAGGCCTCATATCCTTTGATAGCTACTTTAAAAATATGTCTGCTTGTTCGCATTATGCATCCTGGCAGTCCGTTTCATGGGAAAACATCTCTATGGGCTAAATAATAGATGCGCCTAAGAAAAAAGGAGAGGTCATTGTGGTCTGTAGTTAAAAATGTTTGGGAAATTTTAGGATAAGTAAAATTTAATAATTTCATTACTTGAATGTCCTAATGGGTATTATAAATCTCTAAAACTTGAATATACTGAATGCAGCATTTCCCAAACTTATTTAACTTTTAAACTCTCTGTGGAAGAGTAGTCAGTATGCAGGACTGATTTTTTAAGGAAGACAATTTGAGGAGTCCTGTCTTACAGTTCATCAAGTACCTTGGTAATACCTTTTGAAGATTCACATTACCCCAAGGAATGCGTTTTCTATCATCTCATGTTTGAGGGAGAAGAAATTAACATGATTAAAGAAGGTGAGTGCCTTCAAATTCACATCAGTATCAAATTCCAGAGCTGATAAGCTGATTCCTTTCTGATTTTGTGTTTTCTACCTGCCTTTTTAGATGTGTCAGGGAGGCTGGTTGTAGATGTGTCAGGGAGGCTGAAAGTTGGAAGGAAGCTGTTGGATCTCAATTTGTATAATCTTGTGATGTTATAAAGAAAGCCTACTAAAAGAGCTAGTAAATACCATCAGGAAAATGAGAAAAATAAAATTTAGTTTACTGTCTTATGCACTGCAGTAAATTCTGGGAGAATTAAAAATTTAAACCCAAGGAAACTCTTACATTATAATAGACTTAATATGTTTTCTGTTTATAAGAGAAATATCAATGACAAGATTAATAAATTTAGTAGAAAAAATAAAGGAGAGAAATGTGCTAGATAATACTTATAATAAATATTAAGTGCTTGATCTATAGAGATAATACTTGATTATAGTGAATAGATTGTTCAATAAAAATCAGCATACATAATACTACTTCGTGTGAATTTGGCCCTGTAATGCTGCCCTTCATACATTATCTCTGAGTTTTATTATCCCCCATCAGTGACAAGGCTTACAAAGGTTAAATAATTGTGCCAAAGTTATACAACCAGTATTTGACAGAATCTAATTTAACCCAGATCCATCCATTTTTAATGTTCACTCTCTTGACCCTACTATGTAACATATGACTTCCTAAAAACATATTCTTTTCTGAGATAACCAACGAAGGAATAAATATGTAGCACTTCTAATGTTTTGGGCTAAGTGCTTTATGTATATTAAGTCATTAATTTCTACAACAAGGTTATGAGATATCAGTATTATTAATATTTTAGTTTTTCAAATGAGGAGTTTGCAGCATAGAGAAGTAAAGCCTCCATACTTAATCACCTTATTATGCTGAATCTCTGAAATAAAATCTAACAGTAAGATAGCCTTATCTATTACTCATAGAAGTAAAATAATCAAATATAATGCATCACTGAGAGCGTACAGGCACAATTTTGGTTGTATTGCAAGTAATAATAGTTTTGAAGGGCTTTCTGTTCATGGGCATCACCAAAAGACATTATAGCTTTTCATGGGATTTATTGCCAGGAAATAATTTACAAGGGAAAAAAGTTCAAAGGTATTGATGTGCAGTTTGTAATAATCATAAAGGATAAATAACTGATAAACCCGTGATTGGAATAGTAAAGGAAATGAATATTAAATGAGTTCTTGCTCGGTTGCTGACAATGTTCTTATCTTTGTACTTGGTCATTTCAAATTTATTCTCCACAGTAACTTTTATGAGGTAGGTAGCATTGCCATTTTCACAGAAGAGTGAAGTAAGGGCCAAACTAATATCACAGACCCAGATTTTTCTTGATCCCAAATATTGGGCCCTTAACAACAACATAGTGAAGACAGTACCTATTATACAAAGGTCACTATGAAGGATTCCAGATGGATACAACGTTCCATTATTTTACTTCCAAGAAGCATAGTCAACAGCATCCTTTCTGATTCACCTGTGCAGGTGGGAAGTTGCATTTGTTTCCGTCCGCAGCACTCAGGCAGTGTCAGCTATGGAGCTGGAAAGAGACACTTTCACGTGATGATTTCTATGATTTTAAAACTCAAAGCCTTGAGTGTTTGCGGTGGGCTTTGGGGGATCTTACTCCTTCCCTGTGACAAGTTTTTGGTGGTTTTAAGAATTTAGAAGAAGCTGAACTTCACTGCAAGGTGAAGAGAGGAGAGGCCATCTGGCAACTGCAGTGACTAAGGAAAACAACACTGCTATGGAAAAAATGGTTTGAGAAAACAGTCAAGAGACATTTAAGTATATTGAAGCAGCACTACAGGTTACATCACCGTTAGTGACTAAAATCCTGCACGGATATCTTCAAGTATTAATAGAAAGGTTTCATTCTGATGGTACTTCACACTCTGACAGATGAACAAAAGTGCATCCATGCTGAATGGTGTGAAGAAACACTGGTCAGATTTAATGGAGGCAAGTCTAGATGTGTTTCTGACATCATTACTGCTGACGAAACCGTTTGGATTTACAGTTTGATCCAGAGAATAAGGGTCAGTCAACAGTATGAATATCTTTCCCGATGAAAATCCACCAACAAAAGTGAAGTTGCCCTGAAGTGTCAGAAAGAAAATGGTGGCAACTTTATTCTCTAAAAGTGGTCAGTCATGTCACAACTGTTCCTCAGAGGAATAAAGGACTATTACTTCTCAGTGGTACACAACAATATGCCTACCAAAAATCTGGGGGAAGCTTTAAGAATGGTAGCCAAGGACAGGACCGTAAGAGACCATCTTGCCCCGTGACGATGTGCCCTCTCCCACACACACACAGCCAACATCACCATTCAGTTCCCAGAGTCCACAGAGGTTAAACTTAGGACTCATCCACCCTACAGTCCTGACCCAACACCATGGGATTATTTCCTGTTCCATACAGTGGAAAATTGAATGTATGGAAGATTCTCTAGCCCTGAAAAAAGCCGTTGATGGCTACAAAAATGAGCTTACAGCACTTGAAGAAAATGAGAGGGAAGAGTGTTTTCAAGAATGGATTACAAAAATGAAAAAGTGCATAGAGTATTGTGGTCATTATATTGAAAAATATAGTAATCAAAATTATTTTATGTTTCTTAATTTTTATGTATCTCAAAGCTTTCTCAGTGTCCCTTACTGTCATTTACAATTGTAAGTATGGAGATGTAGGCGTTCATGTGAAAGTGTTATAATTAATTCTTCAATATGTACATACTAATCTTTAGGTTAAATTATATGTAATTATTAAAAGAGGTCATAGGATTTTATTTGATAAAGCTACTTCGTTTAGGGATAGCTTTCTTCAAAAATACACTTATGTATATTTTTAATATGTGCTTTAGGACTAGTTCTGTCTTTTTCCACTTGGCACTTGGCCTCCACCTTACACAGATTTGTGTGGTTTTTAATTATGTACTTAGACTTTAGGCTTAGAGAAATGTAGGGAGTTATTGCCATTCTCAGAAACCAAGAAACTTTGATTTGGTAGGAAGCCAGTATAATGTAGTAGTAAAGAACTTCAGCACTGTGGTCAAACAACTAAGGTTTGAAATCTCAGCTTCACTACTCACTGTATGCCATTCAGAAGATCACTTTTCTGTTCACACTATGATTTTTTTTTTTTTTTTTAAGATTAGGTAAGAGAATTAGCATGAAGGTTTAGCAAAAGAGTCTGGAATATAGTTCTTAAAAAGCTAGCCACTATCATCATCATTAATTATTGTATTAGTTTTACTTAGAATTGAGATCCGTTAGATGACATGAGTTATCTTTTGCTGCATAATAAGCCGAACACTTTATGACATAGAACAACTATCATTTTATTTACTAGCTCACTTCTCTGGCTTAGTAATTTTGGCTTAGCTCAATTGAATGGTTTTGCTCGGCTAGGCTCTCTTGTTCTTTGTTGGCCTTTCTCGACAGGGCCTGTTTACAAGTGGCAGAAAAGTATCTAGCTGGAGTGGAAGATTCAAGGCCACTCGAGGCCCAAGGTCCTAACTCACACAACACCATTTCTGTTGTATTCTGATGGTTAAAGTCATGGTCAGCCAAGATTCAAAGGGTGGGCAGTAGAGTTCACCTTTTGATGGGAGTTGCTGCAACAACTTCCTAATCTTTTGATCTAGCAAATAGACTAAATAATGGAAAGCACTATTTAATACTTGTTAAGATCAACATATTGACTTTTGATAAGGAATAGAAAGATTGTACTCGAATGTGAGAACATTGTTAAGACAATATAATGTATTTATAAGAAAATCAACTTTGATATGATCTATAACTAAATTTTTAAAAATATTCTTGTTGAAGTTAAATGGGTCTTGTTTTTAGAAAATTTTCACATTCTCATTTTTATTAGGGAAATTAAAAGTGGGAATGTAATTCTGATTTATCTCAAAAATAAAGTCACTCATGAAGAAATAACCAAATATCATTTTTACTTCCCCCCAAATTAATAAAGGGCAATTTTTATGCCTACATACTTAAAAAGAATAGTATTCAATCTATTTTTTAAAATACCATATAGCATTCAACTTATTTAATCTTGTCAGATGATATTCATAAGACATGAAGTAATTTGTGTCAAGTACAGTAGGTGGTGCTGTGATAAAAATTCTGTTGCTGTAAAGAGTTGCATTCAGGAGTCATCTATAATCTTCTACATGTGTTGCTATGGGAAAAAATATGTTTCTAAAGAAAGCAAGTCTGAAGAGAATCTAGCTAATTTTCTTAACCTAATTATACATTTATTTGCAACTTTTTTTAACTATAAAATTAAGTACAATAATGTTAGTGTTCATTCCTTAAACTAAACTCTACAAAAAATAAAAATGGAATATTCTATAAATTGATCCAGAGGTAAATCTTAATTTCTCAGAATTTTTCCATATGTATGTTAACTTCACAGCAAGTTATTTTCAGCTTCTCATTCTTAATAATTAGGGTTTTAAATTGTTTATTGTTTCCATAAGCTGAAACAGCAAGAAAGAAAAGCAACCTGAGGCCAGAAGGCAGTAAATTTTAATATAGTAATATTGTCATACTTTCAGTTATTCAACATACTCTTAAGCCTTCTCCTTTAAACAGAAATCTCAGTAGAAAAATTAATTTACAGTTGCTTGGAGAACATGAATAATTTTTTATTCCTTCAGATAGTATTTTGAAAGTGTTTTAGAAAACTTGAATACTATACATTTAAAAGCACAATGTAAAATTGTAAGAGTAGTGACTTGGATTGTTTCATGTATTCAAGTATAATGATGCAATTATCTTAACATTTCATTTCTGGTTAAATTAGTGCTTCCCAATCCAGGCTTTACAGGCTTTAATCCTTGTTTAAAATCCATTTAGCAAGTTTGTATAGAGTTACATTTTGAAATAGGTAAACATTTACAAAGCAGCAACAAAAAATATATGTAATCTTAGAAAGCTATTACAAAATAGAAATACTAATAGAAATACTAATGCTGTTTAAATTTTTGGAAGTGTGTTGTAGTTACCACACAGGGCAAATAAACATTATTTGTGGCATTTACTGTTAATCATTGGTTTTCTTTCTTGGTATAACAAAGAAACAGGGCTTATTTGTTATTTCAGTGTTAAAATATGAAAATTCTAAGTGAAGTTTACCCTATCATACTGCCTCTTTTTTCCTCTTCCCCATTTGGTTTCTAACAAATTAATTAGAATCTAAATTTAGCTTGTAATCTCTTATCTTTTAATTTTTGTTTCTCTGTTAAATGTGTTAAAGTGATAATACACACTTTTTACCTTCTGTTTATGGTTCCAAGTCAGAGAATTAATAGGGTAGTTGATTTTACATATTGTTTTTCAGCTGATTACCTGGCTCAGGCATTTGATTCTCTTTGTGTGGATTTGAAGACAGATGAAGGAAAAATCTTGTTTTTGAAATATCACACTGTTCCAGTAATACTGAATCATCTAAGAATATCCAGTAAAGGACTCCTATCCAATGTCATTGATAGTTTGCTTCAGATGACAGTGGAATCTAGTAAGTTTTAAATTTTATGTACTTATAGAAATGAAAATGGGTTTTTTTTTTATCATTTGTCTGAATGTAGACACAGACACTATTGCATTTGTAATTTAAATGCTTAAAAATATTTTTGACAACTGTGTGAATCATTAATAACATCACTCCTTTGTTCAGATTTTCACTATTTCCAGTAGTCATTTGTTATGTGTACACTGCAAATGTTACACATTTGAGCCTCTTTCTCCCCATTGTTCTGACAGATCTAATCATATCTTCTCTGTTTGCTTAGAAGGAGTGAAGTCACCAAATATATCTCCACCTAAAGTAAGAATAATGAGACAGTGTATTCCTGTTGTTGCCTCTTAAAACTGTGGGCAGAAGGGGGGACTTAGGCTATCTATGTGGCTACTCTGATTCCTATTTGTAATGTTTTATAGTCTGTGGTGTTTTTTCTTTTAGGTTTTTATACTGGCATAACCAGTTATTTTAACTTAATGCTGTTGGTTTCTAATTGAGCACAATTATGTACAAGGATGCTGAGTATCAGTGCTTTGCTGTGCTTCCACTGACATTGGTCTTTGAACCTCATACAACCCCCTTGACTTGTATCAAGTAACCATTTTGCTTAAATAATTCTTTTTTCCTTTGTGGTCTGGCTTCTTCACTTTTCCTTCTGTCGCATGCCTGTAGTCACAGCTATTCAGTAGGCTGAGATGAGAGGAGAGCTTGGGTCTGGGAGTCCAAGACTAGCCTGGGCAACACAATGAGACCCCATCTCAAGAAAAAACAAAAACTAAAAACTAGGCTAGGCGCCGTGGCTCATGGCTGTAATCCTAGCCCTCTGGGAGGCTGAGACAGTTGTATTGCTTGAGCTCAGAAGTTTGAGAACAACCTGAACAAGAGTGAACCCCCTCCCAACCCCCCCAACCCCGTCTCTCCTTAAGAAAAAAAAAAAGAAAATGAAAAACTGAGGCAAGAGGATCTCTTCAGCCCAAGAGTTTGAGGTTGCTGTGAGCCATGACACCAAGGCACTCTACGAAGGGTGACAAAGTGAGACTCTCTCTCAAAAAAAAAAGAAAAAAGAAAAAAACTAAACTAAACTAAAAATAAAAGGTTTATGCCCTCCAGGGATGGAAACTGGAAGTGGAAAGCCTTTGCTCTGCATAGTAGAGGACAACCTTTGCACTGGGTGCTGCCTGTGGGTGACCCCCTAATGGTTGGGTGCAAAGCATGGTTATGCTTATAATGAAGCATATGGTTGGTGTATGGTTTCATATCTTAAGTTCACATCCCTGTGAAGGAGCCCTGATAGGAAGGCTGAGGCCTAGAAAAATCAGGTAATTTCTTCCGGGATTCTCATAGCTTGACCAAGGTAGAAGTGAGACTTAAAGCCTCTGACTGCAGACATAGGCTCATTCTGCCATAGCACTGCAATTGGGTTTCCCAGGGGTTTTTATTCTCCTGTCTCAAAATATCATTGGTTCCTGACTTACTTTATCAATATTTTTAGCCAGTTGTAACTGTTAGATATTGGACTTACACTTGACTATCTTGCTACCTAAATTAGTAAATCTTCAGGTCTTATATTTCAGCTTAGTACTGTAAGGAGTAAAGCAAAAAGTGAAAAATTAGTGGATTTAGACACAGAGACCCAAGATGCTTATTTAAGTAGCTAGATTTCCAACTTGCTTCATAGAAATTTTTTTTCAGAAAATTTTTTAATGAGGAAGAAACCAAAAGTTTTATATTATATTTCTAATAAATAAATATCTATTTATTAGAAAAAGCCTTATGAACATATCTAACAGAGATGAGATATTTCTTCTTGTAGTCAAAGGAAAAATAAATATAATTTTCACCTACTTGGGTGCTACCACAGATTTAAATTTGGAAAAATTATATTTGATTAGGAAGTCAACAGTCATTCATATTTGTTTACCTTTGTTCAAGTTATTCTTAAATCCAAGATTATGCTTTTCTTGTTTAAATTTGGTAAATAAAGCAAATTCTAATGCTGATTACCATAAAATCTATGTTGATTTTAGTGATAGGAAATTTTTGGAAGATCAGAAATGGGTAAATCTTTGATGATGTCTGACTGAAGTTTGTTTTCTTGATATATTTCCCATTTTTATTTTTTTAAATTTTTTAATATTTATTTATTTATTTATTTATTTTGAAACAGAATCTTACTATGTCGCCCTTGGTTGAGTGCCGTGGCATCACATCTCACAGCAACCTCAAACTCTTGGGCTTAAGCAATTCCCTTGCCCCAGCCTCCCAAATAGCTGGGACTACAGGTGCCCGCCACAACGCCTAGCTATTTTGTTGTTGTTGTTGTTTTGTTGTTGTAGTTGTCATTACTGTTTAGCAGGCCCAGGCCAGGTTTGAACCCGCTAGCCCCAGTGTATGTGGCCGGTGCCTTAACCACTGAGCTATGGGTGCCGAGCCATATTTCCATTTTTAATGTAAGCGAGCCAACACAATGTTGAAAGTATAAACAAATGATAGATCAGATTATTTTACATTTTGTTTTGTTTTTTCTAGCTTTGAGATTGGAAATTAATTTCATCATATACTTAACTTTCTTGTATCATTAAGAAAGTAGAAAAAAATTGTTGCAAAAGAAGTCTTATTAGAATTGACTTGCAGCTGGTTTATAGGACCTTAATAATGGGCATTAGTGGTCAGCTATACTCAAGGAGCCGTGTTTCAAAGCATCATGTTTGGAGGGTTCTGCAGAGCCTGGAGCTTCCTCAGGAGCCTTCACAGGGTGGAGGAGGTGTCAGTGGGCTAAGCTTAGAGTGCCTATGACAAGGAAGTCAGTACAGAAATTGAGTGTTTAGAAACTTGTGTAGTAATTTGACAGTAATATTATGTCTATTAAATCTGACGAAGTTTGGGCTTGTATTTTTATTTTTCTGATTTTTAAAATTTCATTTTGTTAGTATTTTTAATGGCATTTTATAAAAGGATGGGTGGTGGTTCTCTGTTTGATTGGATTGGAAATTTAAGAAGACTGGTTCTTTACCATAGTAGTTTAGAAGCAGGAGCCTATCCTGTCTCTGCTGGCTGCTTCGAGTGCAGGTGTGTTGTGCTGAGTGGTGCTGCAGGGCAGTTTTTTCCTCTTCTCCACTTGTCTCTTTCTCTCAGATTCATCTTTTCCAAAGTGAGAAGTAGCTGCACAGGTACTGTTCTTTGAAACCTACTGAAATGCATTGCTTTGAGTATAAATTAAGATCTGCCCCTGGAATTTTCTTGCCATACATATATTATGAACACAATTTTATTTTTGGATTGGAGAGCTTCTGATTCTATCTATTTTTGGCATGAGTGTGTATCATGTAATAACTTATTGGTGTTGCTTATAGAAAAATACTTTGTGGTTTCTTTTTCCTGTCAGTGGTTGAAAGCTATTACTCACTTATCTGGGTTTTGCTCTATGAGAACTTGAGTCTTTTTCTGTTTCAAAGAATGCTTTCCTTTTCTTGTCAGGCTTAGTTTAAATAGAGGGGTTTAAGTTTGTATTATTTTAGTTTATTCCCTCTTGCAGCCTCTTAGAAACTGCCGCAACATGTGGCAGGTAACATGCTGCTGTTTAACAGTTGAATGGCAATAATGTATTTGAGGACATTTTCAGACTTTTTTTTTTATTGTTGGGGATTCATTGAGGGTACAATAAGCCAAGTTATACTGATTGCATTTTTTAGGTAAAGTCCCTCTTGCAATCGTGTCTTGCCCCCGAAAGGTGTGGCACACACGAAGGCCCCACCCCTCCCTCCTTCTTTCTCTCTCTGCTCTTCCCTTCTGCCACCCCCACCGTGACCTTAATTGGCGTTAATTGTCCTCATATCAAAATGTAGTACATAGGATTAATGCTTCACATTATTGTATATGCTTGAATCGTGTGTACTCAATTTGTTTATGATTACAATTATTGAAAATTAAGGTCACGGTGGGGGTGAGGGAAGGGGATAGCAGATAGAGAAAGAAGGCGGGAGGGGTGGGGAAAGAAAGAGAAG
>CAUYPK010044527.1:0-14618 GCA_963574355.1 Loris lydekkerianus
TAATGACATCATATAGTAATGGGCTGAAAAGAATAAAAAAAATTAAAAGTAGAAAAAAATGAACAGCATCAATGTATAGAGTACAAAATTCTCCATTGATCAGTATATACCACGACACAGTAGAATAAATATTTATTGAGAAATGGGGCTACAAAAACACATAACATTAAAACGGACAAAATGTTTGAAACAACCTAATATATAATGCATTTATTTCTGTCACATTTTTTCCAAAACCACCCTCTGAAATGTTTTTATTGGCTGGGCATGGTGGCTCATGCCTGTAATCCTAGCACTCTAGGAGGCCAGTGTGGGGGGATTGGCTGAGCTCGGGAGTTCAAGACCAGCCTGAGCAAGAGCAAGACGCTGTCTTTAAAAAATAATAAGCTGGGTGTTGTAAGGGGTCACCTGTAGTCCCAGCTACTCAGGAGGCTGAAGCAAAAGAATTGCTTGAGCCTAGGAGTTTGAGGTTGCTTTGAGCTATGATGCCACAGCACTCTGCTGAGGGTGACAAAGTGAAACTCTGTCTCTAAAAAATAATTAATTTAAAAAAAAAAAAAAGAAATGTTTGTGTCCCTTCAAATATCACTTAGCACAATCTGCAGCTGTGAAGGATCCTACCATTGAGTGAAGGTTGACCACAGAGTATCTATACTGGATTTTGGTATTTCAAAGCTGGCAACCACAACAACCCTCCCTCCCCAAAGAGAAGGAGAGAATACCTAGAAGTTTAAAAACGCTTAACTTTTTTTTTTTTTTTTTTTTTTATAGAGACAGAGGCTCACTGTACTGCCCTCAGGTAGAGTGCTGTGGCGTCACAGTTCACAGCAACCTCCAACTCCTGCTCTTAGGCGATTCTCTTGCCTCAGCCTCCCAGGCAGCTGGGACTACAGGCAACCGCCACAACGCCCGGCTATTTTTTTTGTTGTTGTGGTTTGGCCGGGGCTGGGTTTGAACCCGCCACCCTTGGTATATGGGGCCAGCACCCTACTCACTGAGCCAACAAGTCATAGTTCTAATATAGGCAACAAGTGGGCCCAATAAAAAGTTAAGTGTGTTTTATGACTATGACTTGTTTTTAACTATGACTTGTTAAATTAAAAAATATTGTTTTCCAATTTTTAGGAAAAATCTTGACCATTTTTCCCCACATTTTTGTTTTCACATAATTAGTTTTCTAAGTGTTGTCTTGTTTCTACAGCAGTGCTTTTCAACCTTTTTTATCTCATGGCATGCTTGAACCTGTACTTAAACTTCTACAGCACACTTACATTATGTTGATCAAAAAGAAAAAGAGTAAAAAATAAGAATATGCTTACTGTACTTTGAACTTCTTTCAAAAATGATCTAATTAATCATCTTTAAAAATTTTCACAGCGCACCAAAATCCTCTCATGGCACGCCAAGTTGAGAATCTGGTGCTCTAGAGCTTTTACCTGCAGAAGTTCTATACTTTGTTTATACAGTGAAAGTCTACAGCAGCTGCTATAATCTCTAGGGTATCCAAAAGGTTGCCATACATGCATAGGGAAAATGGGAAATCATAGCTCAATGTACCTCTATTTACAAAATATTCACTATAAAATTTTACAAAATATTGACAAAATATTTCTCTACTGTTGACATAAATATCAAAAATATAAAATATAATACGAATCTGTTAATTTTCTATGTTTGGCAACTTTTGGGACACCTCGTAGACTTCAGCAACACTGACATTGGGTTTGGTCCAGTTGCTAATGGACTCTGGGGAATAAGAACACCACTCTTCTGCTTCCACAGTGTCAGCTGGCAAGGTTGTGGGTCATAAACCATAATGGGGTAGGTAGTGAAATTTCCTCTTACTGGATCTTTTTCCTTTCTGACCTATACAAGATTAAACTTATCTTGAGCTTCCACCTTAAGAAGCAATATGTGCTAAGTCAGATTTCTTCTAACTTATTTAGAATGATTAGGATTGGTAGAAGAACATAGAATTATTTATGTATTTTCAGTTAGTAGTAGTATCTTGGTATTTCTCCTAGCGAATGACAGCCTTCTAGAATCTAGACTATTTTTTGAGTTTCTTCCTCTGAACAAAGCATTGTTTGTGTACATCAGCATTTACCTAAAGCTATAGGAGGTGTTAATATACTATTTAGGGCTGCTGTTTCCCCTTTTTGTACCTTACTGGACCTCTCTGGTTTGGCTGGTTCTACTTTCACTGTCAAAGCAGTCATTCTGGAGGCCATTATGTAATTTTCTGTCTTGGGGTTTGTGTTTGCGTGGGCGGGTGGTTTTATTTTGTTTTTAAGTGGTGTTTAATGTCAAGCTAATAATAAACTGGGTACGTAGGCCTGGTTTTGTCATAATGACCACGAGTTAGCTTATTTATCCCTATTCTCTAGAGAGATAGAGAGCCATTGTCTCCCACCCAAAGTGATGCCTACGTTTTAGAGGGGGCTCTTGACATCACAGGTGCCTAGGAAATGCCACATGGTAGTTGGCAGTTCTATTCTAAAGAGATGAAGATGAGGAATCTTCTCTCTGGTCGCCACCACAACTGACTGCTCAGCTTCCTATAACCTAAAGAATCAATAGGAATGAGATTGCTGTTCCTGACATATTTCCAATGTTTGCTCTGTTCCCTGCCCACAATTCTCAGCTTCTGGTTCTTTGGGGACCAGAAGCAGGTGTTTTGATACATTTGTGACTGTGGTCATTCTTGGCCCTGATCTCTTCAGGACTCTGACTTTCTCTCTTGAGGAAGTCTTCTGTCTGGGCAGTTTTCTACAAAACTTGATAGACTCACCTGGGGCACTTACTAAAAATAATGGAGTCCAAATTTAAAATCTAGGTACTGATGCTGGGTGATTTAACAATGCAGATCTTCACTCCCAGAGGTTCTTGTTTTATTCTTCTGGTGTGTGGTCTGGCAGTGGTGTTTTTGAGGATGATTCTAATGTGCAGCCAGTGTTGACAAGAAAGAAAGTCTAACGGAAACAGGAAGTTTCAAAACCAACATTCTCCTCTATCCTGCGAATATGTCTGCAGCATAAATATAGGGAAGATATAAACAAAGATTTTTTGCAAAGTGTCTATGTTCTCAGTAACACTTTTGATTCCTAAGCCCATCCTTTTACAACTCAGTATTTCTCCTATACCAATTCTGTTTAGAAAATGTACATGATAGCAGAGTTATGGAGAGGCTAAGGGTGTGTATGATGGTTATTTCTAGCTCTGCCTCTAGGTTAAAGCATGACCTTGTAAGTCATTTAACCTCTTTTCCTAAGGCCCTTATCTGGTCTTTTTCTTTTTCTTTTTTTTTTTTAAAGTGGCATAAACAGTACTGTTAATATGCTTCCTTGATGTGTCTCTTTTTAGAAATCTAAAAGTCCTTTAAACCTCTTCTCAGGTTCTTGAGAGAGGGGCTTTTTCAGAGGTGGGTGTGTTTGCGGGTGAGAGTAGCATTTAACAATGAAGCCACAAGTTTCCCATCAGCTTTGCCATCTACGTATGCCTTTTTCCTTTTATAGTCCTTTCTTCTCAGTCTCTTGATCATAAAGTAATGAGATTTGCTTGAAGTCTGTGAATTTAAGCCTGCTGAAGATGCATACCCTTTACTAATGTAATCAGACCTTACCCAGTTAACTCTTTTTTTTTTTTTTTTTTCTTATTAGCAGCGATTGAAGGAATGCAGGGTTAACTCTTAGTAATCTCTGCCAGTTGGTTCAGTGGACTCATTGCCACTAGCCTCTGACATCACCTTAATTAAATTGCTTACTTGAGAGACCACTAGTGTAGTGGGATTGTGGTACAGTGAATTTTGACCTGTAAGGTTCCTTTTAACTTCACCTAAAATTGATTATCAAATTTATAGATTTTTGTCTATAGTTAATAACTGTTATATTACTGTTTTAAAATTTCTTTCTCAGTAGGAGCTCTTAAGTAGTGAAAGATGTTAGCCTCTTTTCTTGTCCCTGTTTTGCTGATTAACCAAAACTGTTAATCTCCATGTAATAAATACCTTTGGAGACAAAAGAAATCCAAGAACAGGGCAGTGCCTGTGGCTCAAAGGAGTAGGGCACCAGCCCTATATACCGGAAGGTGGCAGGTTCAAACCCAGTCCCAGCCAAAAACTGTAAAAAGAAAAAACGAAAGAAATTCAAAAATAATTGATCCATTTTTCAGGCTCATTAGTGTCAGATGTGAGGATTATAAAGACTTAATCCAGTTTTGTTTGGGGAGGGTTGTGAACTGATGTGTCCAAAATTAATAAGGTATGTTTTGGTGACTGAAGCATAGTTATGTGGCAGCCTTTGAGCTAAACTAATATCCTGGAGTAGATTCACTGTTTTATGTTGATGCCCTTCTGTTTATGACCCAGCTTAGTTTGTTTCACACCTTTCTATTTATAAAAAGGGCTCTTATCCTAGAGATATAAGATATTAACTAGTTCCATATTTTACATTTTAAATATCCATGTTTATAACATGTAGTATCACATGGTCTTAGAGAACACTTCAAGGCTGCTTTTCAAGAAAAGACATAAATCTTTTTTTTATATTGGATTAGCAGAGAGGAGAGAGTGAACAACCAATATACCCATTTTGATTTGGATCCTTTGAATTGGAACTGTTTTCTATACCTTGCCCTGCACTGTTGAATTTGTATGTTGAGAGTGTGGTTTGTTTTTTTTTTTTTTTTTTAGCAGCAATGCACCATCCTAGGTCAGAACCTAAAACAATAAGTAGAAGTCTCTGGACGCTATGATTTTCACATCCAGAAACTTGGGAGACAGTGGAATGTGTAGGCTAAGTATGGCCATGCCCATTTGTACCAACTTTTGGTTTGTCACCATGCTTTGTCTTTAATGCATTTTTTTTTTCTTGTTTTGTTTTGGAGACAGGATCTTGCTCTGTTTCCCGAGTGTCATAGTTCACTGAAACTTCAAACTCCCGTGCTCAAGTGATCCTCCTGTCTCAGCCTACCAGATATCTGGAACTATAGGCATGTGCCACCAGACCCAGCTAATTTTTTCTATTTTTTTGTAGAGACAGAGGCTTGCTCTGTTCCTCTGGCTGGTCTTGAGCTTTTAGACTCAGGCAGTCTTCCTACTTTGGCCTTGCAAAGTGCTAGGATTATAGATCTGAGCCACCATGCCCAGATTTTAATGCATTTGTTGAGGGCATTTGTTTTTTCACCTTGTTAGATTATATCTGGCAATAAAACAGTAGTATTCATCATGAATTAGAAGGTAATCCTTGTGTTGCCCCTTTCTTTATTGTTTACCCTTCATTTTTACTAGCTAAGAAATCTTTTTCTGGAAAGCATACTGCTTTATGTGTGGCAGCTCCAAAAGCATAAGCTGAACAGTGCATTCGCTTTTCCTACAGTTTAATAAAGCTGGAATTATGGAACTGAGACTGTAATTATTCTAAAACTTTTTTAGATTACATTTATTTCCTGGACACAAAGTGTTAGCAGATCTCATCTTCTAAAAAGGAGTAAAAGTTGGCCAGATAGTCCCCCCATTTCTTCACCCTCTTTATATGTTTCTAGGACATTTTTCACTCTGGAATTCTGTGCCCTGTGATTTTAATATGGTATTCCTTGTTCATGGCTTAACTTACATGTTACCTAATCTCTCTTACCTCTATAATAACAAAATTGCTGTGATAGCCATCCAACCACTTAAAAAAAATCAGGTGATTCATTTCTAAATTGGAACTTGTTTCTTTTTAATCAGCCTTGTAATGTATTATAGACATCACTCTCAGCATTGGCTACAGAAGTGATTTAACGCTGGGTTTTTAATGACTCTTTCATTAATCCTGGTATTCTGGGATTTAACACTCACTGACCTTTGACCACTGGAAATGATGAAAACTTTGATTTCATGCATATTGGATAATACTGGATTCTTGCCTGGGCCGTGAATCTTGTTTCTGCAATGGCATGTATGATTGAGAGAGCTGCGGATGGATGGGTACTCTCCCAGGCCGTGCACTGCTGCTGAAGAGGTGAGCACAATATCTTTATCAGCTCAGGGTGACCTCTTCCTAGGACACTGGATTTGAAGCAGGAATCTGCACTGACAGTTTTGTGTACTAGACAGATCTCTGGACTTGTGAAGTTAGGCTTCACCTTTTCAGTTATTTCCTAAAAGATGCTTTCTTTGTACCTTAATGTCTGCATTTGGGACTTTTTTTCTTCTAGTAAAGTCATAGAATTTTATAGGAGCAAGACACCTGTAAGACTCACTAATTCACCTCCCTCATTTTACAGACTGAGTCCAGGAGGAGTGATACAACTAGGCCAGTTTTAATAGTAGTGAAAATTAATAACAACAGTAGTGACCAATAGAACATAGAATGCTTACTGTATTCTAGGCAGTATCTAAATGTCATCATTCTCTTTTTTTTTTCCTTACAAAAGCTTCAAGAGGTAACACTGCATAGCAAGTCTAGCATCTCTTGCTATTAAAAGCAAAGAAGGTATGGTACAATGGCTCATACCTGTAATCCTAGCATTCTGGGAGGCTGAGGCAGGAGGATCCCTTGAACTCAGGAGTTTCAGACCAGCCTCAGCAAGGGTGAGACCCCATCTCTACTAAAAATAGAAAACATTAGATAGGCATTGTGGCAGGCTCCTGTAGTAACCCAGCTACTGGGGAGACTGAGGCAGAGGAATTGCTTGATCCCAGGAGTTTAAGGTTGCTGTGAGCTAGGCTGATACCAGGGCACTCTAACCTGGGCAACAGAGTGAGACTCTGAAATAAATAAACAAACAGAAGCAGAGATGACATTGGTTGTTCTCCTTACTAATCTTAATGGAAACATTGTTGAGTGTTTATTGGAAGAGAGATACGAGTTTATTTACAATAGAATTTTATGGCCAGAGTGTAAATTCAGGGTATTTATTAATTTATTAATACTCAGGGTATTTATTAATACCCTGAATAAATGCCAAGTTCTTTTTTTTTAAGGATTCGTGTCTTTTATTTTGGAAAATTACCAAGTTCTTTTTTCCCTTAAAAAAATTGCTTAGGAGAGAGGAAGTGACCTTACACTCAGTCTTACAAAGTACTTCCTCAGTTACTTTGTTTTAAACATATCAATTAGCCTGGTACAACCTCAGCCAATGCTTTTGAATGTCATATGGGAAGAATAAAAAAAAATGCCATAAATTTTTTTTTTACACAAATGCAATAATTATTTCTGTGAATATGACCCTCTAATTAATTAAAGTGTCATGGAAAATGACCTTTTAAAGCTCACCTTAAAGAGCAGAGCTCTGAGGCAGAGGTTGGCAGTCTTTTTCTGTAATCGGCCACATAGTAAATATTTTTGGCTTTGAGAACCATATGGTCTCTCCCGACTATTCAACTCTGCCCTTGTAGAGCTAAAGCAGCCATAGGTGATGTGAAAACAATGTGTGTGGCTGTGTTCCAATACAGCTTTAATTACAAAAACAAGAGGTGAGTTTTCCAATTCGTGTTCTAGGCACCTTGGTTATAGATGTATGAATATGCAGCATACCTATGGAACAAATGATTAAATTTTAAGATAAGGAGAAAATGAGAAAAAAGACTTTCTGGAAGAATGTCTTTAATGATGTATGTTCTGGTGTCTAATACATTCATACAATTTTGCTTGACTGAAATTTTTCTGAAATAGAATGATTTAAACAACAGAATACTATATGTAAATAGTAGAAATAAATTTTTGATGATTTCACCTATCTATAAAATGAGATATTTGAGATGAACAAGAAATGTCCTTTACTTTTTTAAGTCTCCCCCCCCCCCCCAGGCAATTTGGTAGCACTTTGTATACAGTTACATTTTCTTGTAATCTTTTTCTCTTGACCCCTGCCAAAGGCTCAGTTTATAAGGCAATGGCTCGTTTGGGAAATTGGTTTCAGTATAATATGATGGCTTCTCACTTCTAATTGAGCTGCTCTGCACTGGTCACTGGGAATGAGACAGTTCACCACCTCCTCTGGTGGTCCATCCACTTGTTACTGATTGTGCTGTGCTCCTGTTATTTGATTCTATGAGCATGTCCCTATTTTCTGGGTATTTGATTCTCACTTTTTGTTAATGTTACCTAAATCTTACTATCTTGAATACTTTAGAATCTGTAGAATAGCAGAATCTTTCCTGTTAGAATTTTATCACTTTGCTTCCTATTTAATTTTCTAGTTTCTTTCTGGTGTCTTTTTCCTTTTTGTCATTCTCGACATTTTGGTACTGACTTACCCTTTTCTTTGTCCACCTTGTTGAAATCTTTAATCTGTTATAACTGAAGGTACTTTCTTGTACAGTGAGTTTTGCTGGTCTACTAGAGACAGTTTTTCTTTATTTTTAACATGCCCCTTTTCAGAAGCATCTGGAATAACAGCTGCATTCTCATGCCAGTAAAGATGGTTTAGGAAAGCTACTCATTGGCAAAACACCTGGACTCTTAGGCAAGATTGGGGGTAAACTTCAGACCAGATCCATCACAAGCAGGGTGGGAGGACCAATTTTTATCAGGTGCGGATAGATCATAGAAACAAGGATATGAATAAACCGGTGTTATAGAAGAGCCATTTGTATCTGTTAAATGTAAGGGATTAGATAATTTGTCGTTATGCTAATTCTGAGTAACAGATGGTGGAGGATTCTGCATCTCAACAGCAATATTCACCCGGGGGAAATTAGCTTGCACCCAGATCAGCAGTCAGGCAGGAATTCCATTGAGAGATAAACACTACTGGTGATTATGTGGGGTTGACAGTCTGTTCTCAGTTCTTGGTGTACTCTTGGCCAAAGAATGAACAGACACATTGAAAGCAAGGCAAGCATGAAACTAAGTTTATTGAGGAAGGGCAAGATAGGTTTATAGAGCAAGAGCAAAATACATTGGCCACAGATGATGAGCAACCCCCTGTCATAACAAGAGGCTCTGGTTATGGTGGGGGTCCTGTTCTATATTGTCTAGATTGGGCCCTCCTCCTAGTGTCACTGTGGAACCACTTGATTGACAATTAATTAGCTTTTGGTTACTCTAGGTCACTTTCCAGACCCTATTGTGTGTGGGCTGCCCAGTCCTCAGGTGAGCTATTCCCATTCCCTTCATTCTTTTGCAGATTAGCTGGATGATCCTCCTTCCCCCAGGTGTGACATATGCTTGGGTGTCAATGTTAGGCAGCATCAAGGTGGAGTGGCTGCCCTAGCCCTTCTTCCCTGGGTGTGGTAATTGCTCAAGGCAGCACCAAGGCTGGGTGCTGGCCATTGTCCCTAGGAGGGCTCGAGATCCCTCACTATCTACCTATTACATTACTGTGTCCCTCTAGGAATTTAACACATATACTGGGTTTCTTGAATTTACAGATTCTTGGCCATGACTCTAAAGTTACAAGACATCTTCCTTCTAGCTATAAAAAATGTGAACTGTTTTCTCTTCATAAATTTAGGAAGATAAAGATTGGAACTAGGTTAGGTCATTGTGGCCCAAAGCATTATTGTATCACAGTTTTTTTGTGGGGGGTTTTTTGTTGTTGTTCATTTGTTTGTTTGTTTTTTGAGACTGAGTCTCACTTTGTCACCCTTCGTAGAGTGGTGTGGCATCATAGCTCACAGCAACCTCAAACTCTTGGGCTCAAGTGATTCTCTCGCCTTAACCCTCCCAAGATACTGGGACTACAGGAGCCTGCCACAAAACCTAACTGTATTTTTTTAGGGACAGGATCTCGCTGTGGCTCAGGCTGGTCTCAAGCCCATGAGCTCAAGCAATCCACCCTCCTCGGTCTCCCAGAGTGTTAGGATTACAGGCGTGAACCACCCCCAGCCTATCATACAGTTTATCTTCAAAGAAGATGTCAGAAACATCATTGATTGTCAGTCTTTAGATGTGAACTTAAGAGATGAGACAAGAAACAAGAACTGAATGTGCTCTAAGAGCTATATCTTACCTTTGGTGCAGAATTTTAAAAAATTTAATTAAATCCTTTGGCTTCCCATTCTCTAAGGGTCCTCTTCATCCTGAAAGTTTTTGTTTGTAAATGATTTCCCTTAGGTATTTTGTTAAATCATAGCTTTGCCTATCTGATGTATGCTGATGATTATCAATATTTTATTTCTCTTTGCTTATCTTATTTTTATTCCCAACTTACCACATACCTGCTTTTCATTTCATTTATATGTCTTAACTCTCATCTCAAAGTTAACATGCTTAATCCTAATGCTGGTTAAAATGAAGGTTTCAAACTCAAGTGTGTTTCAAACTCACCTGTGTAGCTTGTTAAACTATACCTCAGACATTAGGCTAGACCCACCTTTTG
This sequence comes from Loris lydekkerianus, assembly GCA_963574355.1. Taxonomy (NCBI): domain Eukaryota; kingdom Metazoa; phylum Chordata; class Mammalia; order Primates; family Lorisidae; genus Loris; species Loris lydekkerianus. The sequence continues at coordinate 10,309 of CAUYPK010044527.1, forward strand.
TAGCATTCACGAAAGATAGTTTTCTCCCCTGAAGTGATTCCATTCCTTTTTATATCTAGCATTCATACATTGAGCTTAGAGAGAAGCCAAGAATCTAGATAAAAGGGATATTTTGAAGGGTTGCCCAGCAGGGTGATCACTGCTTATACAGGGTACAGTTCCAGATGTGTTTTAAATAGGCATGGTCATTTAGATTTACTGGGTTAGTAAACTGGATTATGAGCCATGCTTCAAAAGCATATAAGCATTTTTGACTGGGAAACCTAAAACCTGAGGGGCTGCCATCTATAGCTTTGGGTCCCATAGGACCTAAAGTAATTGAAAGTGTTTGAGTCTGCTTGGAATTTTGGGAAAAAGCAGTTGCATTAGGAAGGTGGTGATTTAGTTGTTTACATATTAAAGAATTCCCTCATCACTTTTTTCCTGTTACTCTTGCCTTTATTCCATGTCACACAACAAGTCAAATCGAAGCCTTTTCTTACTGGTTTTCCACTTACCAAATGTTTCTGCCTAATGCCAGGATGTTCTGCTGTTACTTCACCACAGCAGCTATTTTTGATTCTAACATCTGTTTTTAGTCAAGTCCCCTACTCCATAAAGTCTTCCTTTCCTATCCAAAAACAACCTCATCTCTTAATTTATGAAGAAAATATATGCTTATCAAGGAAATCCCTTTAATTTCTTATCCTATCAACTCCAAACTTGTTGGTTTTCCTTGTTCTGTCTTTCTTTCTTGCTTTTTCTTTTTCTTTTTCTTTTCGTAAAAGGAGAAGGCCTAGCCTGATCTCAAACTCTTGTGTTTAAATAATACTCCTGCCTCAGCTCCCGTGTCCCTGGGGTTACGGGGATGAGGCACCACATGCATCTCTCTTGACTATTTTCTTATTTTCTGTATTCCTATCTCAGTAGAAGGTGTTACCTTCTTTCTTTCAAAACTTTTTTTTTTTTTTTTTTGAGACAGAGTCTCACTATGTTGCCCTCAGTAGAGTGCCATGGCATCACATCTCACAGCAATCTCAAACTTTTGGGCTTATGCGATCCTCTTGCCTCAGCCTCCCAAGTATCTGGGACTACAGGCGTCTGCCACAACACCTGGCTATTTTTTGTTTGTAGTTGTCATTGTTTCAAGGCCCGGACTGGGTTTGAAACCACCAGCTCCAGTGTATGGGCTAGCACCCTAGCCACTGAACTACAGGCGCAAGCCGAAACTAATTTTTTTTTTAACTGCATGCTCTGGATTCTGGTTCTTTTGGTCTTAGGATTTTGACCCATCAGTTATTTCCTTTTTAACTATATTTCAAAAATTGTTCTTCAGTGTTCTATCCTATCATACCTACTTTTCTTCTTCTTGCCTTCTCTTTATAGCCAAGTAAATTAGAAGAATTAAAAGAAATTTGGGGGAGGCTGAGAGTTGAGGCCAAGAGTTCAAGACCAGCCTGGACAGAGCAAGACTCTGTCCCTACCAAAAACAAGAAACACATTTTAATTCTGTCTCTATTTACAGTTTATTCCTTTACTTCTTCTTTGACCCTCCACATCATTCACCAATATCTCCCTCAAAAAAACTTCTCAGTCTTTACCTTTACTTAATCTTTCTGTAGTATTCAGTATATATCTGAATCTTTCTTGAAATTTCTTTTTTTTTTTTTTTTGGCAGTTTTTTTTGGCCAGGGCCGGGTTTGAACCCACCACCTCCCGTATATGGGGCCAGCGCCCTATTTCTTAAGCCACAGGCACCGCCCTTTTTTGAAATTTCTTTTTCCTTTTCATTGCACTATCCTTTTCTGGATTTCTTTCTACAAGTCTAATTACTTTTTCTGAGTCTGCTTTGAGTTACCCTTACATATCTGTCCTTGTCCCCCCGTCTGCTCTGTCTCAATGGGTGATCTCATTCATTTATCACTTCAGTTTACATGCAGATGCTGCTGATTCCCATATCCCCATGTCTAACCCAAGTCATCTACCAAGTGCCCCACCAATATTCATCTGCTGACTAGATATCATCACTTAGATGCTGAAGCACAACATGGCTAAAAATGGGCTCATCATCTCTTCTTTAAAGCTGTTCCTTTACTCAGATCATCCCATGTTGATTGGTGGTGTCACATTTTTAGTCCAGAAATTGAGGTGCTGTCTTTATCTCCTCAGTTACTCCCTATAATAATAAATATAATAATAAATAATAAAATTCCCTGTTTATTATCTACTGTTGTATCTCAGGTTCATTTCACCCTTTGTCTCCTCTCTTCCTGACTTATGCTGTCAGCATAGAATAACTCAACAACTTCCTTACTGGCCTCTCTGTTTCTAATTTTATTCCCTTCTGATCATTTTCTACCATTTCTTCTGCAATTCTCTTTCTGAAACACAAATCTAAATATTCTCTTGCTTAAAAGTCTTTATTAATCATTCCACAACCTTTAAGATTATTCAAACCTGTGATCTGGCACCTGCCTACCTCTTTTTGTTTATCTTTATCATTCCCCTCTTCTCATTCATCATTTCTGTAAAAAACAGCACAAACCCACTATTTTTTTTTTTTTTTTTTGAGACAGAGTCTCACTATGTCACCCTCAGTAGAGTGCTGTGACATCATAGCTCACAGCCTCAAACTCTTGGGTTTAAGCGATTCTCTTGCCTCAGCCTCCTAAGTAGCTGGGACTACAGGCAGCTGCCACAACACTCAGCTGTTTCTTTTGTTGTTGTTGTTGTTGTTATTGTTGTTTAGCAGGCCCAGGCTGGGTTCGAATCCACCAGCCCTGGTGTATGTGGCCAGTGCCCTAACCACTGAGCTACGGGCGTGAAGGCAAACCCACTATTCTTGAATTCAATATGCTCTCTCTGCCTGGAACGTACGTTTCACCTGGCTGCCTTTTGCTTACCCTTCAGCACCTTCTCGGGAAGGCTTTTCCTTAGGTACTCTGCCTAAAATCTGAATTGGGCGCTTTGTATACAACCTTGTGCTTACTTACAGTAGGGCTGATAGCACTTCCAAAACTAGATTACAAAATTCTCTTTATTTATTCTCAGCATATAATACATTTCCTGCCATGTAGAGGGTCTTTGAATTAACAAACGTTCAAATTCTTTACATGGCTTCCTGTGAGTTATGTTATTATTTCCAGGGTTGCCCTGGGTCTGAAATACAGATGGACCATGCCTAATTTAGAACTTAAGCTTTGTCTGGAACCCTAGAGGTCCTTCAGGTTAGCCCCCTTAGTATGGTAGAACAGTGAAATATGATCTAAAAGTTCATTGTTTTTCTCAAAGTTTCATTTAACTAAAGCCAGAATTGAAATTTAGAATCTCCTGGTTCTAAGTGTAGGTGAAACTCAACCTCATTTATGTATAATCCCCAAACTGCACTTTTTCTTAGACCACATGAATATTATATAACCATTTCACTTTTGTGCTTTAGTTTGTGGGTTTTTTCCTTTATTCAACAGATTATTTACTGAGTTTAGTACATAACATTCTTTACATTGAGGATAAAGCAGTGAATATAGTAGAGTGAAATTTGTTTTTTGTGGAGCGTACATCCCAATGAGGATAATCAGATAAAGACACAGTGAAGTATATAAATGACAAGAAGTTATATAGAGAAAAGTAAAGCTAAAAAAGAGTAGAAGGAAGTATTGAGAATTGGGAGGAGGAAAATTTTCAGACAGGTAGTTGGAAGGAGGCAGGGAGGATTAGGTGACAAGGTGATGTGAGCGAAGACCTGACAGATGGGAAGGAGCAAGCAGTAGAAGGCAGATGAAGCCACAGAGACAGTGTTCTGGTGGTGCAGGTGTGTCTACAAAGTAAAGAAGTCTTCTCGGCTGGAGTAGAGGTGGGCGTGGGAGAACTTGGCTTTTACCTTGGGTGAGATAGAGCCATTGCAGTGTTTGGAGTAGAAGAGCAGTGACAAGCTCTGTCTGCTTTCATCTTCAAAAGTTTCTTCCAGCTGAGAATTATTCTTCTTGAGAATGGAGTTTAGGGTCTTCTATACTTCTCACCTTTTAGTAAGTTTAAATCCTATCAATTTTATTTTAATGTTAGGGTCTCACTATGTTGCCCAGGCAGTCGTGTGATTGTAACTCAGTGCAGCCTCGAACTCCTTGACATAAGCCGTCCTCCTACCTCAGCCTCCCAAACAGCTGGGACTTTAGTTGTGCAACCACCATGCTCAGCTAAGTTTTTTTTTTTTTTTTTTTTTTTTTAATACTTTATTTTTAGAGATGGAAACTTACATTTTTTTAAATGCAAAAATCAAATAACTGTGATAAGGTGAAACCCATATCATCTTCCCAACATTCGAGTAATAAACT
>CAUYPK010044528.1:0-25964 GCA_963574355.1 Loris lydekkerianus
GTGTCCACGGGGAGTGGAGAGGGAGGACGTGGGGAAAGCAGGGTCCGGAACACACATCTCCGTGGAGATACTGGGAGGACTGTGTCCCCATCTCTCTGTGATGGGGAATCAGGCCAAGGTTTCAAAACTTTGCAAGGATGACCGTGGGAAAATGCAGCACTTGATAAAGAAAGTTCTGAAAAGCATTCTTTCCCAAAACAAAACAGATTAATTATGTTCCTAATCTACGACAGCATGTCACCCTCTTTGAACCTTTCTTCAGATGTTGACGAGAGATGTGAGAAAGGTGAATGTGTGCACTGAGGTGGATCTTCTACAAGTTTCATGTTCGGCACATGTTTAACCTGCTTAAAGTTTGTAAACCAGAGCAACTTGGATTGAAATGTGCTGTGTCTATACTTAGACTAACCTTGACTAGTTCTCAGAAGTCTCAGCAAAATGCTAAGATTTTTAAAATTGCATAACCTCTTGGACTACTCTAGACTGGGCCTGTGGACACATGGTGGAAGGTTTAGAGGACAGAAAGAGATCACTGTTCCCATGTTATTGGAAACACTCGACCACATGTTAACTACAAAGTTTACAATTTAAAAAATTTGGTATTTACATATAAAATCAAGTCGTCACAAAACTGCAGTTGGTAAGGAATTTCTGCACACTAAATTTTATTCTCTTTATATAAAGGAAATAAACATTTAGCAATTTGAAATGAACAATGTTTCTGAAGGCAGCATTAGGAAAGTAAAAAATATCACTGATATTTGAGTATTAGTTTAAAGTAAAAATGGAAAGGATGGACTTTAAGTCAATATGATTCACAGTACCAATTATATGAGAATTTCCCTTCTGCTACAAACAAACTGCTTAAAAAAAAGGAAAATAATAAATTTTAAATTCATACTGTCACTCAAAATTTGAAACGGTAAATCCTCATGTGCCAAAATAAAGCCACAACAAAATGTCACAGTGGTCACTAGAGGTCACAGCCTTGTGGCTACAGAGCAATCAGAAACTGGAGGACTGAGTTTACTGCCTGGTTGAGGTGTTGGGGCCCTGCCTGCAGGTTACTGGAATTGGATTACATGCAGAAATCTAGGAGCCATGAATGGCTGCCAAGGGGGAATCAGAAAAATCTTTGCTCACTACTCTGGAGAAGTGGCAAATAGTTACCAGTTAGAAAGGTAAACTCCACATCTTGCCTCATTGAGGGGCAAATTCACACTATTCGATCAGGAACATCTAACTGAGAAATTAAGGTAATTTTCCTGGAATCTATAAGTGATGTAGGATAGCAAAAAAGAGCATGAGAAATTCCTATAAAAACAATGCTTCTCTAAAATTAAAAAAAAATATCAAATAAAATTATAAATCACACAAAGCAATAAAGGCCCTTGTCTTATCCATGAAGAAGATAAAGACATTATTAACTTTAAAACCTGGCTAATTAAGGGCTGGAAGTAGAATGGTGGCCGCGGTGGCTTTGGCAGCTCAGGACTGAGGGGTAGGTAACAGAATCACCTTGAGTCTTCAGAGCTCTGCAGGTTCTCCTCTGTCATTCCCCTGGCAGTCTTAGTCCATTTGCGGAGGAACAATGGTGTCACAGCAGTGACATTTAATAAGGAACTTGGTCCTTCGCAGAAACTCTTTGTGAACACAATTAGAGAACACAGATTTAAGTTACAGGCTTCTGGAGGACCTGTTGATGCTGGCCCAGCATATCAGCCAGACCTGGACAGGGGTTTTTAAACTTAAGCAAATGTATAGTAAAGCAGACGTGAATATGTTCCCTAATTTCAAATTTGAAGATCCTAAATTTGAGGCCATTGAGAAACCCTAGGCCTGAAGAAATAAAGTAAAATTAATTTGGCAAATTGCCATGGATTAGTTGTACAACTAATCAGAAGTTTCAGAACAGACATACATTTTACAGCTCTCAAATATTCTTTGAGTTCTGATTCCACAGAAATTATTGGATGATGTTGAGGATTAAAAAAAAAATCTTGGCTAAGTGTATTTTAAAGACCGTAACAAACCAGTAGCAAGAAAGTGGAGTGTTTACACATACCAACGGAAGAAAAGCAAAAAGGAAGCTACAAAAAGTTCAATTCATAGAAAAAACAAACAAAATGAGTTAGTAGAAATAACTCAAAGTTTATCAGCAATGGCAATGTATGTAAAACGTATTAAACCCACTAGCTAATAAGGGCTCCGGTTTTGCTTTAAATGTATGCAGATCTATGCCATTTGCTATTTACCTATAATAATGACCTACAAAGTTTAAAGGCTCAGAAAATACCATGGCAGAATAGAAATACTAATAAGAAACCAAATAAAAAGTTAAAATGTTAAGCATTAATAGATTAAAAAAAAATGGGTCAAAGAACAATTATGCAGGAAATAAAACTATGTGGGATCTAAATGCACCTAAGAAGATAGTCGTAGGCCAGGTATGGAACTCCAGACCCGTCTCTACCAAAAAACAACAAAGAAAAACTAGCTACGTATGGTGGCAAGAGCCTGTAGTCCCCTCTACTCTGAGGCTGAGGTGGGAGGATTTCTTGAGCCTAGGAGTCTGAGGCTCCAGTGAGCTACGATGACGCCACTGCACTGGGTCCACGCAAAAGAGGACCACTATCTGGACCACTATCTTAAAAAAATAAAAGAAAAAAGAAAAGAGAAGAAAGGAAGATAGACTCAATATATAATACAAACAATGATATAAAGTAACATTTACAAATCCGCCATCATAATGGGAGATTTTGCTTCAAAACTTAGTAAGACAATGAAAGAATAGACTACATACTTAAGAGACTTAATCAAATATATTGAATTATAATTCATAGAACAAAAAGATGAGCAAAGTGGTGACACATTCAAGTACTGAATGTAGGAAGACGACAATAATAAAGATATAAGCCAACGTCAGTGAAACAAAAACAAACGGCAGAGGCAGACGGCTACGCGCCCCTACACCTTCACGGCCTTCACCTTGCCCCAGGGGACTATCATTCACCTCTACTAATGCAACAGCCTCCTAACTTCTCTACCCGGCTTCCACTGGCATTTGAAACTACAAGTAAGATTACGTCTTTCCTCCGTGTGAAATCAGTCATCACACTAACCACTTCTTTGATTTCTCCTCCCCTTTTCCTCTCACTCACTCTGCCTGGGCCACTCCGACATCCCTGCAGTCTCCACACATGCCCAGAGTGCTGCTGCTTTAGGGCTGTGCACGGGCCTTTCCCCCAGACAGGAATGTTCCTTCCCTGACACTCACATGGCCAGCGTTCTTCCCTGTAAACCTTCGCTCAGATCTCATCTTCTCAATGATATTTCTCCTGTGCATCTTCTTTAAAGTCCCAACCCTCATGCCTCTAATCCTACTCTCCTGCCCCATTTGCTTTACAGCTACTATTCTCTTTTAATATCTCATATAATTATGTTTTTGGTGGTTTTTTAAAATTCATCTCTGCCTCATAAACTCCACAAGAGCAAGTATCTCAGATCTGTTTATTTTTCATGGTTTTGCGTTTGTATGTTTTAATACCAATCAATCAGAGCAGAGTCTGGCATATAGTAATTACTCAATAAAATTCATTGATTACATGAATCAAATATAATTGTTTAAAGAGCTACTTCTTTGAAAAGATACTATCTTTGGCATCACTGATCATTAAAAAAAAAAAAAAGAATCCATTCATGAAAGCAGAGCCCTTAAAGCAGTCACCTCTTTTTTTTTTTTTTTTTTTTTAATTGTTAAATCATAGCTGTGTATATTAGTGCAATCAAGGGGTACAATGTGCTGGTTTCATATACAATCTGAAATATTCTCAAACTATTCAATGTAGCCTTCATGGCATTTTCTTAGTTATTGTATGTAGACATTTGTAGTCTGCATTTAGTAAGTTTCGCCTGTACCCATTCTAAGATGCACCATAGGTGTGGCCCCACCCTCCCTCCATCAAAACCTCCCCCCTCCCTTCCCCTTCCTTGGCCCTTTCCCCATAGTCTTGTGCTATAGTTGGGTTATAGCCTTCATGTGAAAGCTATAATTTAGCTTCCTAGTAGGGCTGAGTACATTGGATACTTTTTCTTCCATTCCTGAGATACTTTGCTAAGAAGATGTTCCAGCTCCATCCATGTAAACATGAAAAAGGTAAAGTCTCCATCTTTCTTTAAGGCTGCATAATATCCCCTGGTATACATGTACCACAATTTGCTAGTCCATTCATGGATTGATGGGCACTTGGGCTTCTTCCATGACTTAGCAATTATGAATTGGGCTGCAATAAACATTCTGGTACAGATGTCTTTGTTATATTATGATTTTTGGTCTTCTGGGTATAAACCTAGTAAAGGAATTATAGGATTGAATGGCAGGTCTATTTTTAGGTCTCTAAGTATTCTCCAAACGTCCTTCAAGAAGGAACATATTAGTGTGCATTCCCACCAGCAGTGTAGAAGTGTGCCCTTTCCTCCACATCCACGCCAACATCTCTGGTTTTGGGATTTTGTTATATGGGCTATTCTTACTGGGGTTAGGTGATATCTCAAAGTAGTTTTGATTTGCATTTCTCTAATGATTAAGAATGATGAGCTTTTTTCATGTGTTTGTAGATTTTGCATCTGTCTTCTTTAGAGAAGTTTCTCTTTAAGTCCCTTGCCCACCCTGAGATGGGGTCACGTGTTCTTTTCTTGCTAATACGTTTGAGTTCTCTGTGAATTCTGGTTATTAGACCTTTATTGGAGGTATAACCTGCAAATATTTTCTCCCATTCTGAGGGCTGTCTGCTTGCTTTACTTACTATGTTCTTGGCTGTGCAGAAGCTTTTGCGTTTTATCAGGTCCCAGTAGTGTATTTTTGATACTGCTTCAATTGCCTAGATAGTCCTCCTCATAAAATATTCACCCAGGCCAATTTCTTCAAGAGTTTTCCCTGCACTTTCTTCAAGTATTTTTATAGTTTCATGTCTTAAGTTTAGATCTTTTATCCAGTGAGAGTCTATCTTAGTTAATGGTGAAAGGTGTGGGTCCACATTCAATCTTCTACAGGTTGCCTGCCAGTTTACCCAGCACCATTTGTTAAATAGGGAGTCTTTTCCCCACTGAATGTTTTTAATTGGCTTGTAAAAGATCAAATAATGGTAAGTAGATGGATCCATCTCTTGGTTCTCTATTCTGTTCCAGACATCTACTTCTCTGCTCTTGTGCCAGTACCATGCTGTTTTGATCACTATTGATTTATAGTACAGTCTCAGGTCTGGTAGCATGCTGTGTTTTTATTGCTGAGTAATGTTTTGGCTAATCGAGGTTTTTTCTGATTCCATGTAAAACGAAGTATTATTTTTTTAGATCTTTAAAACATTTTGAAAGTGCAAGTTTTTTAGCAGCTCTAGAAACACTTTTAAGAAGAAAGGAATACTACATAACTCCATTTTTTTTTAAGTGGAAATAAATATTTTTAAGAGGTGAAATCATTTATTGGTTTTTTATTTTTGATAAAACCAGAAAATAGTGTGGGATGTTGAATTACTGGAGGCTTTGACTGCCTTGGGTGTGAGCTTAACATTCCACAGACGGGGGATACTTTTACATCCTACAATAAGTAACATACTTAATGGCAATATAGAGTTGCAGTCTTGAATTTAATGTCTTCAATATTTAAAATTACTTCTATTCCCATGTTGTTTTTTAGTAGAATTGTTTCCTAAATAAAACCACTCCTGTGACCGTGGCTCTCCCTGTCAGAATTGTGTACACTCTGTAACATTTTTGGCTGTGGTAGTCCTATTTTCCTAATACCTTTGTTAAAGTGCTGGGAAAGATTGAAAATCTGAGTATGTAGCATATATGGTAATAAATTTTTAATTAGTGGGACTTTTGTAATAGCTTGGTAATATTTGAAGATAGTGGTACCTGATATCCGCTTAAGAAAAATTTGCCTCCAAATTTTAAGCTGGAAAGTCACTAGAATAACTGGAAAAGAATTATGATAAATGGCTGTTTAGATTTGGGGTACATATGCTAAGAATTGTGTACAAATTGAAATGTCTGTATCATTCCTCAACATGACCAATAAAATCTCAGTTACAAAAAATTATGAAGATGAAATATTGAACCACATGTAGAAAGTATAATCAAGTTCACGTATTCAAAAATATTTAAAAGTGGGGCAGCGCCTGTGCCTCAAAGGGGTACACCAGCCCCATAGGCCGGAGGTGGCAGGTTCAAACCCAGCCCCAGTCAAAAACTGCAAAAAAAAAAAAAAATATATATATATATATATATATATTTAAAAGTGTATGTCTAATTTACTTTATAGCAAAATTCATTTAAAATGCAGTAAATAGTTACCTAACAAATTCCAGGCATTGTACTATGTATTGAGAATACAGAGATAAACAAAAGTCCAGACTCTCAGAGATAGCAATTAAGCAATGGTTAAAATGAATACTTCTCAAAATAATCTGAATTTGGTCACCTAGGGAAGTTGTTAAAATCCAGATTCAGGAGGTCAGGTGTATGGCCTCAGAATCTGCATTTCTAATAAGCTTCCAAGTGAGGCTGCTGGTCCCAAGACCATACTTAAGGTAGGAAAGGACTATGGCCTAGAAGTCAGAAGACCTGAAATTTAGCTCCAACTCATATGGTTGAGCATCCATTCTCTTACTGTTGTGGGATCTGCTTGCTCACCTCTTAAACTGCCTGGGAGGGGAGAGATGATCTCTACGTTACCTAAAGCACTAAAATCCATGATATTCCATATTCTGTCAGCCTGCAAAGCACAAGAGGGACCAGAGCAGTGCTTTTTAGTTCGGGAAGCTCTTAGAAACACGGAGGCCTAATTTCAATATCTTGATGCCCAGAACACTACCAAAACCTATTTTATTGCCTTGGAATCTCCACAGGTGGGGCCAACTCATCAGTATTTTTAAACTCTCAGGTTAGAGAACTACATGATAGTATCACTAGCCTTATGTGTTGATTATTAACTCAATTGATTGGTGCTAATGAAATAGAAGATAAACAAAGCATGCTCCCCCTGCCAGATAACTTTGTTCTATTCTGTTGGCAATACTACAATGCCTATTGGTCCAAAAAGGCAGATTAAAGACATGTGAAGTATCATTTCCAACACTACAAAAGCACCCCAAAGTGCAAGCCCTGACATGTATAATTGTGCACAGAAGCTGTAATGATACCATAACAAATCATCAGCCACGTTTCCCAACCTGTTGCAGGCCTCCCCCTTGACTCATGAGATCAAAATAAAGACAAGGATTTTTTTCCCCCAGTGGAGCATAGAGAATCAGATCCAAGAAACCACTGGATATTTTTGCCTTTTAAGTAAAGTCATATCCTAGGTTCTTTTAAAATTTGCTTTGGAAATTCAAAAACAATTTTTTTTTCTTTTTTTTTTTTTTGAGACAGAGTCTCACTATGTCACCCTGGGTAGAGTGCTGTGGTGTCACAGCTCACAGCAACATCCAGCTCTTGGGCTTAGGTAATTCTCTTGCCTCAGCCTCCCAATTAAGCTGGGACTACAGGCACCCGCCACAACACCTGGCTATTTTTTTGGTTGTAGTTGTCATTGTTGTTCGGCATGCCCGAGCTGGGTTCAAACCCACCAGTTCCTGTGTATGTGGCTGGTGCCCTAGCCGCTGAGCTAAAGGCGCCGAGCCTGGAAATTCAAAACTTTTAGATGAAAAATCCCAAACACTTTTTACGTGTACTTTAGCAGTTTTCAAAAAGGAAAACGTCTTCATAATCTTTACCACATCTCTTTGGGCTAGGTTAAGAATAGAGGGAACATCTGAACTTCTGACTAGTCCCTACTTTCAAGATCCCTTAGTTACCTTAGTTTTAGAAAACTAAAAGAAAAACTGGTTAAATTAAGAAAAAAAATATTTTATCATTCAACTCGAGTAATAAATTGCTTTGTAGCACAGCCATACCCATGTCACCAAAATACCGATTTTTTTTTTTATTAGTTTTCACTTTGGTCAAAATATACTGTGCATACTTTTGCTAAACAGATTATTTGTGTCTCACAAATGTATCAATGAACAGCTAAAGTGTGCATTCTAGGATTGGAGAGGAAAAAATATATGATACTTTGCTATCTTCAAAGACCTTAGAACCTGTAAGAGGAGATTAGACTTACATCCCATGAAAAGATAGCTAAAATTACGTACAAAAAATAATAAAAGCTAAAATAGCAGTTTTAAAGAGTTCAGAGACGACAGACACCTCACTCCCAGCTGGGATGGGGCTAATAGAAGGCAAAATAAAGAAGGGAAAGGTTTCACCTGAACCTTAGGGCATGGCAGGAATGAGATCATTAGCCTAGAAACAGAAACTCTGCTCAAGAGCAAAAAGAAAGGAAAGGATAAGATGGGCCCAAAAACAGTGATAAGACAAGGAAGGAGAAAAGAGAGTTTCAAGAGTGACAGGTAAAAAGTTCCATTCCATCAGACTTAGATCGAAGAGTTAAGGACTGTGGATAAAGCCAAAGCACAGTTAGGCAAACTGGGTTAGTGCTTCTGCTCTGCAGGGTCACGATAAAGTTCACATACACAGAGCGGTGTAAGCACCAGAGCTGACCGAGTAAGGCACTCTGGGGCCAGAGCGGAAATACCTGGGGTCTCACTAGACTCAGGACTTTTCCTTTTATATTTCCCTATAGCTAAGGGGAAATTGGTGGAGAATTTCACTCACTTGCTTGTCTCTTTGAAGTAACACCTTTAAAATCGTGTTTTTCAGGAAGACAGATGGTAAAGCCCTGTATGGCACAAATTGGAGTGGAACAAAAGAGAGAAGTAGACTGGTAACAGAGAGGAGGATCCCAACTATAGTAGTAGAAAGAGGGACAAGCAGAGACATTATGGAGAACTAATCAAAAAGCAGGACTTGGAGAGGAATTAAACCTGGGAAGCTGGGCAGCATTAGTACCCCACACATAAACTCCTGGCACTCACCTTTTAGGCCTGGCCGGAGGAACATGCTGGCATATGTGGAGGACAAGCCAGAAATGCCATTCGAAAGATAATACCCTTAGAAGCGAAATGAACCAGGAAGGACAGGGCCGAAAGGATGAATGTTGCAGATTCCTCACTGCCCCATTAGAATAACTTTTAGTCCTACTCTAAGTCTTAGAACACTCCAGTGGCCACAGGCTTGCTAATACACCTTTTCTCATCTGCCTTTTATTCCCTATCTCCTTTCTTCTTTCCCTTATCAACCTTTTTCGGTGTCACTCTCCAACTTGTGGCACTGTCTTAGTCTCTGCTTTTAGAGTTCCCTGTACAAAACCCTATTGAGGCCCTGATTTTAGCCAAGTGAAACATGTGTCAGAGTTCTGACCTACAGAATTGTAAGATAAAAAATTTGTGTTGTCTTAAACCACAAAGTTTAAAGTAATTTTTTATATTATGAGTAAAAAAAAAAAAAAAAACCTAATATATCACCATTAAATTGTAGACTGCTGAAAGTTTAAGCTAATCATAAAAAGTAAAATAAAACAGAAGTGAGACTGATGATTCAGATGTCGAGTTGAATGTTTAATATGTTGAGTTCCATGTGTGCTCTTGATTGTGTGATATTCTTAGAGATTCATAGAGCCTTTTGGATGTATGTAAATCAATCTTCAACTAATTAGGAGATGGTAAAGATGTCTGATATTTGTTTTTTATTTTGTTTTAATTAAAAAGTTACCATCATTCAGTAAATTTGGTGCAATGCAATCTGGAAGATGTAGTTAAAGAAATGTTTTGGTAGAGTGAAAACTATGAAAATCGATAATACAATGCCATTGTTAGATTCACTATCTTTAGCCAGTACTCTGTTTTACCTGGGCTATATTTAGAAGCTTTCTTTCACTTGGAAAGAATGGTTCTGTGTCAAATGTATCATATGAGTATATTCCTGAATTTTAAATTTTCATCAAGTTGTGACAACACACAAGGTGTGTGTTGATATGACTGGCTTGATAGAGGAATTCATACACAATTCACAGCATGTTAAAGTAACTTTCACTGCATTGTTGGAAATCCATAATCCTGGACCCATGATTTTATCTGGACATATAGCCATTGCTTTCAGACTCTGTACTTTTCCAATATTATATTGTGAATGTTTTATTATAGTTAATTCTGCAGTCTCAATGGGTTACTCCATGTTTATCAGTCCCTGCCTTTTCCTACCCTGTTCATCCAATCTTTGCAGCCACACTGAGGCTTCACTTCTGTCCACAATGAGAGAATATTAAAAGTGCTAACCCACTGGTGGTTCTGGATTTGATAAGAGAGTTGAGTCCGCTGCCCCTACACAAAGGGTTCTCTGGAAAGAACGAAACACCCACACTTCCACCTAATGACAGGAACACTTCTTCAGGTGAAGTGTACCTGTCATTCTGATTCATCTTCTGCGTGGGTCCCAGCTTGTGCTCTGGTAGTAATACAGCCCAGTTGCATCCAAGGCTGGGCCTCAGTCTCCCACTCAAGTTCTTTCCAGCCTCCGACCTCAGAAAAATTCTGTTTCCATTAACCCTGGCAACAACTTGCACAGAGCTCTCTGACAGATTCATCTGGAAACCCAGAGATGATGAGAGCCACCGGTCCTTTGACTACCAGCCACTGTCTACCTGTTCTTCCCTTGATGCAGATTCCACCAATCTGGGTGAGAGCCCTGCTCCATGGCCGTGGTTGTTGATATTGCTGCCTTTCCCGAGGTTGGCAGGAGTGAAGATGTGTTTTAAAGGGTTGGGAGTCTTAGCCTCTGACTCACAGCAGCCCTTGCTAGTCCTCCACTCTTGCTCAAAGCACACAACACACCATAAAGCCACTTTAATTAAACCAAATTCGTATTTTAAAAAATCTAGCTACAGATTGCCAGCGAATAAGGTCAAATGTTTTATTTTTACTTCTCCCTCTCTCACAATATACATCTATATAATAAGCTCTTGCCAGACAAATTTTTAAATAACTCACTTTATATTTACACATCACAAGTTTAAACCAACAATCTTTTTACATATGATAACTTCAGTTCAATCTCTGAAAGGGTAGGACAGGACAATAAACATTGCTGTTTTCTCTGGTGGGCTATGTAGATGGGTGTTCAGAGAGGGGTCTGCTTACAGCACAGCACACCCTCTAACTCTGCAGATATAACACTATGCCCCCCCCCCAAAAAAAAAAAAAAACTTCCCCTAAATACCAAGATAATTTGTAAAAAGGCTACATGGTTACAAAAGCAGTTTAGCAGGGCTTAAGAAAATGAAATAAGGGAGAAAGCAAGTACAAAAGACAGTGAATTTCAAGTAAGAATGGCCTCAAACACTTGAAATTCAAAAAATAATCTGTGTACCTTAGAGCTTGGAGACTTCTACTCAGAAGATCATAAGTTTGTAGCCATGTGTCCCTGAGTAACTAAAGCAAATGATTCAAGAGGATTACCTGATGGTACAGGCTTTTAATGCTGACAAATATGGCTAGTTTTAAAGGCAGGTGCCTTCTACAGCTTTTATTTGTTGTAGAGTTTTTAATGTTCTTAATGCTACTTTTATTCCATTTCTACGAAGATACTATTTTCTCTAAGACTGGTCTTGTGAACTTAGGATTTTCAAGAACATCATTTTGAGATATTCTTATTTAATCATCCTGAACAGCACCCTGAGATATTTAATATTATCTTTTAGGGCTTTCTCGCCATCTCTGTCCTCTTTAGCCTTCCCCAATCTGGCCCTCCATCTTACCCATGCAGTCCACCCTACCCACCCTACGGTTATCAGTGATCTAGCCTTTGACCAATTCAGCATCCTCTCATGATTCCAAGGACCATTCCTTTGTTTCTGATACTATCAGGTTTCTGTGACACCCTTCTTTGTCTTGATTTTAGAGATATAAAAATATACTAATTCTCCTTACATTTTTCAGTAGAATAATTCTGGGATTTCATTATATTTTCAGTTTTACATTTGCTTTAATAAGTGTTCCCCAATTAATTCCAAAACCTCTATAAGAAATTACTCCTCCTTTGGGGGCTTGGCTGACAGAAGAATGGACTGAATTTAGAATAAAGTTCCTTCTGAAGCAAATAATCTGTACATTCTTAATCTAGCACATGACTGGGAGTATAACTTTTACAAGCTTCTTAACCAGTTTTCCAGCATTACTGACATACTATTTATCAAATAGTGATGATACCTGACCCACCAGGATTACAACTACCTTCAAATGCTCTAGAAACTTCAGGAACACCAAAATAAAAGAAATATTCCAAGGGTTTAATAATGCAGTCTAGAGACTGATTTCTAACATATGTTGATAACAAACGTGTGCATCACTGGGACCCACGACTCACACTTCCTAGGCAAAGTTTAGGCTTCTGCGTTGCCTATTACTTCTCAGCAAGTTACACAAACCATCCTTGTAGGTAAATATCATACACTAAATTTGACTGATATTCAAATGCACAAACAAGAGTAAAAGGGTTAGGGCGCTAGCCCCCAAGGAGAAGGATGTGGACTTTAAATCCTTTATAATGTATGTATATATTTTTCCAATTGGAGATGGAGTTTCTAATTGGATATTTTTGTAAGAATTGCAAAATTCCTCAACCAGATATTCTGTATCCCAAATTCACATATAGTATTGAATTTTCTTTTCTCTATAGTTGGGTTTATTTAACTAACCTCCTCACTTAAAACAATATTAAGGCCATGTTGAATACTGATTAACCTTGGGAACCAAAAAAGTAAATATAAAAACAATTTCTTACTCTAAAATAGGCTTTAACAATGTGCTAATAGACTGTAATGAAGATGACAGCCATGAGTTTATCAACCCATTAAGTTGGGATCAGAAGTATCAACTCAACTGCAGTCTACTAATTTACTGACCCTTTACGGGGTCAGCATGGTCCATAACCTATAGGCTGACCTTTCTGCTTCTGTTAAAGTCACTTTGGAAACCAATTCACTTCCTTCCATGACTATGATCTCTGAACTGATATGGGGAGGGAGTCAACATAAAATCCATCTATGAGAACATGCTCAGAGTTATCAAGTAATGGAATCTCAAGCTAACTGGTGAGTTAAGTGTCTGGGTAGAAGCTCTTTATGAAACCACCAGCTTTGTGTTTCCCAGGTCCACACAAACAGGAAAATGAACTGGAAGCTTCTGACTCTAGGAAGTCTCAGGTTCTTGAGTTAGCTAAGACTTGCCACCCACTCCCATTCTTACTCTGCTCTGTGAGGTTACTCTCCATCAACCTCATTTTTTGAAATATCAATGGGGAAAAAAGAAGTGAGTAGAGGAACAGCAAGGTAAAGGACTATACCTGCCAGATAAAAATTGTGAAGTTTTGCCTTATTAAAGATGTAGTGAGTTGGATAGAAAGTTGCTTTGGTGATTAAAAAGCAAAAAAATAGACACAATTGATGTAATTAAATAAAGGAGCATCAATTACTTGACACTTTCAAGTAGAAAAAGTAAAAATAGGAGCCTATCTTATTCCAGATGGGAATTTCAGAACGCATAATAAAAATTATGTATCAAGAATTCATTCACTTGAATCCTATTGGTACAGAAAAGATGTAATAATAATGATTGCTATGATAATGCAAGAGATTGTTTTTAATATATTTTCTTTCTCAGGTGTAAAGCAATTTACTGTACTAAGATTTACAATGTCCATTAGTAAGCAACTGTCAGCAATGTGATGTCAGGGACTTAAAGGGACGAATGCAAGAGATGTGACTGGGCCTAGTTCTGTTGTCCTGGCCCCCAGCCAAGGCTGCTTAAATCCCAGCTCCAGTCCTGCTCTAACAGTCAGTCCTTGGCTGTGATTTTCCCCCAAATAAGACAGATATTAACTAAAACTCTGGAAAGGGGAAGCAAGAAAAAAAGAGAAAGAAAACTATTGAATGCACTAAACAATTTTTTTTTTTTTTAAAGTTTAATTGAGGTTAAATTGAAGGGCCTAAGGATTTGTTTTTCTATGAAGAAAACAAGTCAATTGCATCCCGATGACGCTTGGATGGTTCTGCGAAGGAAACCATCATTTCTGGGAACACAGAAAGACCCTGCTGTTGTTGGTGACACAGCCCTCCCTTTCCCCCCTAATTTGCTGCCTTTGTTTCCCTCCCCTGTCATTAGCCAACCTCTTAGTACTGCTGTGCCAACCTTAGCACAAAGACACTTGTCTAAAAACCCTCTGTAGGAAAAGGAGTTCCACCCTATGAGAAAAAAGGTGAACCCTGGGGCCGCAAAGATGAGGAAGAGTCAGTCTTTGGGAAAGCTTTGGGTGGCTTTGGCAAAAGTCAGGGTTAGGAGGGTGACTTCTTGCGCAGGTTCTCAACCTTAAGGCCAGTCTGAGAGAAGCAGTGTGGCAAGGGAGGAGAGAAAGGTAAAGAGAGCAAAGGGTCGTGGGGATGAATGGCAGGGGAGACGCGGAGATTGCCTGACGCCGAGGACGGAAGACCGTGGCCCTTCCGGGGAGCCACGTCTCCCCGCACTCCCCCCGCCCTCCACACAGGCACGTCCCGCGGGGTCACTGCCCGGCGCCACCTCCTGGGCTGCGGCGCGCTCCGCCCGGGTCCGGGAGGCGGCGGTGGCGCGAGGCGGGCGCGGGCCGGGGCCGTGTGTGGGCCCGCCCTGGACGGGGTGAGGGCCCGACCCCGGGGGGCGACACTCGAGCTAGGGGCTCCGCGTTCCACGCCGCTCCCCGCCCCTTCCCCGCGGCTGCAGTGGCAGCAGGAGCAGCGAAGGCACAGTCGCAGCGTCCCCGACCTCCACGCGGAGCCCAGCTGCGCCGGGGCAGGGGCGGGGGCCGGGGCGCCGGCGGGGCGGGCGCGGGGCGGGGGCGCCGGGCCGGCGGGGCGGGGTGGCGGCGGGGGCGGCGCCCGCGGCCGGCGTCACTTACCCGGCCAGGGCGCGGGGGCAGCTCGGCCGACTCCTCGGGGCCCGCGGCTGCTGGGGGCGGCCGGTCGGCGGGCCCGGGCGCTGCCAAATGTAAACAATCCGCCATGATTTCTTTGTTTAGCTAATTGAACCTGCCGCCGTCGCGAGTCCCGGGCGCTCCGGCTCTCCCTCCGCTCCCCTTCCCCCTCGCGCTCGCTCTTATTTATTTATTTGCCACCCCCCTCAGTCTTTCCCTCTTTCTTTAGTCTTAGTAGCTGCTTTTAATGGAAGTCGAGGCAGTTGGGGTGTTGGTGCAGGCGGTGCGGTGGTGGTTTATTATGAATACAGGTAAAATAATACCCAAATCTCAAGCTGAGGTGCAGTTTCAGAACAGAAGGGTGTTCCTCGCTCTTTCCTCCTCCCACCCTCCACCCCCCACAATTATTAGCGTATTCTCCACGGAAAGTGCCTGAAAAATGTAGTGTCCTTCTCGTTCACCCTTCCTTCCCTCCGAACTCTCTAGCACCCAAGTTCGCGGGCGGATTTTGGACTCGGGGACAGTGCTAACTTCCTCGTTTACTTTGAAAACCTCGAATATAAGTGATGTCCAACTGCAGAAGGGTGGACAGAATAGCCTCCACCGCACCAGGGGAGGAATAATCATAATGCAGCGAGCTCATCTGGGGAGATGACCTCTTGGCGTCAATTCTGCTCCTTAAGAAAACACCGGGTTTTGCAAGCGCACCACACCCCACACCACACACAAACACACACCACACGATCCAAACTAGCACCAACACGGTGGAAAGCTCCCAGAGGAGCTGGATGTTTCAGCCTCACATTTGCATAAATTATTAGTCCTTATAAAATTGCTGCACAAATATTGGGGAAGGGTAGATGCCTGAGCCTTGAGTTTAAAACTTCAAGACTCCTGATAGAAAGGAGGGCAGAACCATGTGTATCTGTGGGTACAGAAATGCATTTTGTCACCCGTTTTTACTGTGGTTTAGGACAAGCATCATTTAAGTCCTGTTATAGGTGGATATATAATGAGGTATAGGTGACAGAAAGTTCTAGGATTGTGCCTTCATATTTAAAAACCCTCCCAGTCTCACTTCTATTTATAACCACTATGTTGGTTATAAGACCAAAAATGACTCAATATTTAATTCATAAGGAGTTTTGAAAGTCATCTCTGTCTTGCAGTAGAACTGTGCCTCCCAAGACTTAATCTCATTAAAAGAAGTTACTTACTGCCTTACCTGTAATTACTTCTGTGTTGAAGAGCACTGTTGAATAGAGAGTACTGTCACCTTTAAAAATTTGGAGCAACCATTTACAAGTCACATAATGTATTGATTAGGTGGGTAAAAGGATCATCCGATCCAATCTAAAGAACTGAACTAATTATTTTTGCTGTAGCCCCATTGCTGTGGTTGTCTTAACCACAAGGTCAATTAATATATAGGTGTTTAAACATTCTGATTGAATATAAAAAGAAAGGAATTGTATTGCTAAGCAATCAAAATGACTCCAATCAAATCATATGGCTTTAATCTATTCCTGTTCCCTCAAGAAAGTTAAAAAGAAATTACATTCGTTTCCACACTTGCCATTTTTTAAAATACCAGGCCGAATTTTAGGCATTTCTCCAAATTCTAGCTTAACTCTGACCCTGCAAAACCCACCTTGACCTTTACCCTTTCCCCATGATTGTGCCTCACTTCTCTTGGCATTAGATATGAAACTTCTGAGCCTCACAACTGAGGATCGAGGTCCTTGATATGCCAAGTATGTCAAAAAATTTTTATATTGCACAAAATTAGGCTTTAAAATTTTAGATAAAAAAATGCTTTGCATTAGCTTCTTTAAAGACCTGCCCTACTTGGGTAGAATTTCTGATCCATATTGACATTAACTTTTCTAACACTTTGAATTGTTCATGTTGGCACCATTTCTCTGTCCATCCTCAGGTCCATTTCATGTGTCACTTGCCATGAACTTGAAATTTGTTTTTGGAAGTTGGAGGGAGAAGGGCAAGTGAGCTGCTCTTGAGCCCATTCCAGATTCTCATCTCTGTCTTTACTAGTCAAGATCACAGTATAGACTTGTATGTGCACATGTGTACCTTTTCTTCTTTATTGATAGTATTTTCACAGTCTTCTTACCTAACAAAATAATACATCAGACACTCATTGGAAATATGTTGAAAAAATTGGAAACTGAAACATACTTAGATTTTCTTTTTAGGTTCTCATGGCAGACTGATACATTGATGGCTCCCAATTAATTACACCTCCCTGCCTTTACACCCTTGTATAGTCAGTCCCACATGGACTATTGGCCACTAGGAAGTGTAATATAAACACTTGCACATTGGAGTGTGTCCTGTTGGAGGGTTCCCTTTAGGAATCCAGCTGCCATGATCAAAGTATGTCTGGAGTATCCTGCTGGAGGAGAACCCAGCACCCCAGCCCATCTACCAGATGAATGCAGATGTATAAATCACCCCAACCAATGCTACATAGAGCAGAATAACTGTCCAGTCATTCACAGAATCATGAAAAGAAGCCATTGTTTCAACCACTAAGTTTTGGTATGGTTTGTTAGGCAGTAGTAGATAACCGACACAGCTTTCTCCACTTTCAAGGATTAGAGACATGGTCAGGTGTTTGCTGAAGTCAAGGATTTATCAAAAGGATGTGGGGGAGTAGAGGAAAGGAAACTGAAAAACTGCCCAGTAGAGCGTCACAAAAGTAGAACTTCATTTTCACATCTTACGGCTCAATGACATGGTTTCTCCAAAGATAAAATAGTGATTCTGGAGACCGGCTTTATGTCATCACTTTACAAGGAAGAATCTTTGAGGCTGTGAAACAAGATGGTCAAAAGACACAGATTCTAGAGTTAAGCTATCCATTCAAATCCCAGCTGTGCCCCCAAGTGACAGAGTGGAATGAACAAACATAAGTTCTATCTCCTCATTGGAACTTCTAGAAAATAGACATATTTCTGAATATAAATTTTCCTATTAAATTGTTCAAGTGAGACCATGAATGAAAAGAAATAAATAACATATGCAAATTTTGGGGTCAGACACAGACTCAATATTAGAAAGCAGTTATCTGTTTAACTATAAGTCATGTCTCTGTATACAATAGTCCTTGGTTTTGAGTTAGGTACCAAAGGACTTGGGTCTTGTGTCATTTAACTTGAGTCACTGTATTTGTAGCTGATATAAATACACAAACACAGTCTAGTTATCCCAATTACAAATGGAAGGGGGACAAGAGAATTGACACTCTAGCATAGTAAAAGACAAAGTACTTGAGAACTTGAATAACGTTTTGTCTTTAAAAGATGAATTATTCTGTTAGACCCCATATGCCTACATGCTCATTCTGCTCATCGGGTTTTGTTTTGCTTTTGTTTTTTGTTTTGTTTTGTTGTTGTGTTTTCTAAAAGATGAGGTCTGGCTCTGTTTTCTAGAAGGTAGTTCAATGTCATGATCACCACTCACTCCATACTCCAAATCCTGGGTTCAAATAATCCTCCTGTCCCAGTTCCTGAGTAGCTAGGACTATAGCATGGCCACCACACCCAGCTAATTTTAAATTTTTTTATAGAGATGAGATCTTACAATATTGTCCAGACTGATTGCAAACCCCAGACTTCAAGCAATCCTTCTGCCTTGACCTCCAAAATAGCTGACGTTATAGTCTGTGTCTTTTGACCATCTTGTTTCACAGACTCCACTGTGCTGGCCTGCTCAAAGGTTTTATACAACCATGAAACAATATACACATATCTACAAATTAAATGTAATCAAATTTGTAAAGCCAGTAAGATCTAAATTAACCACATTAATTCAATATGATCTTATTTTGCCAATACTCAGTTGCCTCCAGCCTGGTGAATGTGATGCTGGCCATTACTAGCTTTCCTATCCAACAAGCCCACTATTTCTGCTGTTCAAAGTTTGGTGAAACTGTGCTTTGAGCAGAGCTCCCTCACCTCATGTGGCCGTCACTTGGGATGCATTTAGATTAAGTTCTTATGTATTTCACTCCAAGGTAATTAAAGTTGAGCTGCTTGGCACCAACTTTATTTATTTATTTATTTATTTTTAATTTTCTTTTTTTTTATTGTTAAATCATAGCTGTGTACATTAGTGCAATTCCCTGTACCCATTCTAAGATGCATCCCCATTGGTGGGCCCCAACCATTACCCTCCCTCCACCAAAACCTCCCCCCTCCATTCCCCTTCCTTGGTCCTTTCCCCATAGTCTTGTGCTATAGTTGGGCTATAGCCTTGATGTGAAAGCTATAATTTAGCTTCATAGTAGGGCTGAGTACATTGGATACTGTTTCTTCCATTCCTGAGATACTTTGCTAA
The DNA here is from genome assembly GCA_963574355.1 of Loris lydekkerianus. Lineage (NCBI taxonomy): Eukaryota > Metazoa > Chordata > Mammalia > Primates > Lorisidae > Loris > Loris lydekkerianus. The sequence goes on from CAUYPK010044528.1 coordinate 19,300, forward strand.
GAAGCATATGTTCCAGCTTCATCCATGTAAACATGAAAGAGGTAAAGTCTCCATCTTTCTTTAAGGCTGCATAGTATTCCATGGTATACATGTACCACAATTTGCTAGTCCATTCGTGGGTCGATGGGCACTTGGGCTTCTTCCATGACTTAGCAATTATTAATTGGCCTGCAATAAACATTCTGGTACAGACGTCTTTGTTATATTGTGACTTTTGGTCTTCTGGGTATAAACCTAGAAGAGGAATTATAGGATCAAAAGGCAGGTCTATTTTTAGGTCTCTAAGTATTCTCCATGTAGTTGTTCCTTTAATGCTTTGCAGTGCAGCAAGCTCTTCTGTGACTTCAAAATAGTCATTCATCCCATGAATAAAAATTAGAAGTTGTGCAGAATCACGAACATCATTACTTTTGTCGAGTGCCAAGGAAAAATATGAAAGTTTTTTTGCGGAGTTTTGCAAATGCTGATGCAAATCGTCTCCCATTTCTTCAATCCTTCGTGTAATTGAGGGTCCTGAAAGACTCACTGTACTAAATAAATTGGCCCTCTCTAGACACATCTCTTTGGCAACAGAAAGAAGGCATTCTTTAACAAATTCTCCTTCCATGAATGGTCTGCCAGTGCACACTATTAGGTTGGCCACTTGAAAACTTGCTCGCAGTGATGAAGTATTAAGATGTTTCTGCTTCACAAAAGTATTTTGCTGAGTTGTCAATGTATATTTCAGTTTTATTATTTTATCTTTTCTCACTTCTCCGACCAACAATCATATTTATCTTTATGTTGAATTTGATAGTGTCAACGCAAATTGTATTCTTTGAACACAGACACTATATTCTGGCATATTAAACACACAGCTCTTTCCTTGTACTGCACAAAAAAGTAATCATAAGTCCACTGTTCTTTGAATATCCTACACTCCAAGTCAATTTTTCTCTTTCTTGATATCACTGTTTCCCAGGGATTCCACATTGTTATTAGTAAAATACCAATATATATATACAGTGCTCCAAAAATAATATACCAGCAATAACTGTGCCCACACAGAGACATATAGACTGCACTGCCCATCAATGCAGTTTGATCATTGCCCATCAATGCAGTCTTGCCAGTCCACATCATTTCAGCCTCGCCAGTGCCCATATGGCGGAACTCCACTTTTACCTCAGATTCACACTTGTGCAGTACAGGAACAGGCATCATTACAGAGGCAGTTCCTCCACCACCTTTCCAGGTCACACTACCCTACTGCACTGCGATCTGTGAACTCACATAGGAATCTAATCACATGGGTGAGAAGACAAGCATATGGCTGAACTTGCACAGCTCAGAGATCACAGCACACAACATACAACATCATACACAACTGAATAGCAATCAGAATATGAATGCACTTACTGTCAATTAAATTGGGTTTCCTACTCCTTGGCTGTCTGCAGAGCTGGATTAAGTTCCCATGGGGCCCTAGGCAGATTACCAGTTTGGGGCTCCCATGAGATAACACTGAGCACTGACCATGTGCATTAACACTGACTGCTGACCATTTGTGATAACATGCATTAACACTGACCGCTGACCATTTGCGATAACACTGACTGCTGACAATTTGCATTAATACTGAGCGCTAACAATATGCATTAACACTGAGCATTTACAATTATCATTACCATTGAGCACTGACTATTTGCATTACCTCTGAGCTCTGACCATTTGCATTTTCTCTGAGCACTGACAAATTGCTTTAGCACTGAGCGCTGACTATTTGTGTTATCACTGTGATGCAACCCCCCTAGAAACCACCCCTAACCAACTAGTAAACTTAAAAAAAAAAGGTTCTCCTAACTTCAAAATAAAAAAGGCATCCCCTATATGCAAAAAAAAAGACCTCCTAACTTCAGGGAAAAAAGGCCTCCCTTAACCACAATAAAAAAGGCCCTACTAACTGCAAAATAAAAAAAGTAAATAAAAAAATAGACCTCCTAACGTCAAAAAAAGATAAATCCTAACTTGTTCTTACCTTAGTCCTTAGGCAGCAGCAGGCTCTGCACAGGCAACCTGGTGACTCCTCCCATTACACCAGAGACTGAGAGGAGGAGTCGAGAGACAGAGAGAAGGAGCGGAGTTGGAGAGTTGGTGCACATTCCACACATGCGCACTGCAGCCCCGGATGAGTTGGCTGCTAAGCAGGACAGGCAGGGTGGCAAAAATACCCAGCAGGCCGGATAAATGTCCTCAGCAGGCTGCATGTGGCCTGCAGGCCGTAGTTTGAGGACCCCTGCTCTAAGGAATAGGGTGTTATCCAGAGAAAGCCTCCAGCCTGCCTCCCCTTCCCTCCACCCTGAAGCCCTTCTGTGTTGAAATCCTGAAGCCACCCTTGAAAGGAATTGCCCTTCACTTTACAAGGTAGCCAGTGACAGCACACTGGCTGCCCAGGGAGATGGCCAAGGCCACCTCTAATCTAGCAAAAACAAAGTCGTGGGCTCAGCACCTATGGCTCAAGTGGCTAAGGCGCCAGCCACATACACCTGAGCTGGCGGGTTCGAATCCAGCCTAGAACCGCCAAACAACAATGACGACTGCAACCAAAAAAATAGCCGGGTGTGTGGCATGCGTCTGTAGTCCCAGCTACTTGGGAAGGGGAGGCAGGAGAATCTCTTGAGCCCAAGAGTTGGAGGTTGCTGTGAGCTATGAAGCTATGGCACTCTACCCAGGGTGACAGCTTGAGGCTCTGTCTCAAAAACAAACAAACAAAAAAACAAAGTCGTGATTCACAGTGGGAGCCCAGCTCTTCCAAACCACAGGGCCTCAACAGTTACATTATACATTTCAGAGAACCCCCTGACTCCTAAGGTTGACCAGCCTCAGTTAGTCCTCCAAGATACGCTTTTATAGCTTCTTCCTAAGACAAAGAAAAGTTTTAAAAATCACCTGTGGTCCCATACTCCAGAGGAACCTCCTGTTAACACTTTGGCAAATCTCCATTTCAGGTTTTTTCTATAGGAACATGATGGTTCTTTTACTTCAATAGGAGCATACTGTACATATTTCAAATCTGACTTTCAAATCTGACTCTTTTTCACTTAGTATATTGTGACCCTTCCCCAAATCTATTAAAAATCTTCTGCATTATCATTTTTAATGATGCCTAGTGGTTCTAGAAGATACGGATGTCTCACCATTTCCTTACGTTGCAATATTTCCCTGAAAGAGACAATGTTCTGATAGACACCCTCATTGTACACACCCTTACTAAACACCTTCAGGGGAACTTTCTGGAGTGGACTATCTTGAACAGAAAGTGTACACATTTTACTACTTATGGAAATTTTCAATAGCCACAGGGAGGTAGTGTTTTTTTTGTTTGTTTGGTTTTGGTTTTTTGTCGCTTTTTAAGCTTTTTTTTTTTCAGGGAAAAAATACTGATGCAAGAAAAAAGCCAACTAAATTATAATTTCCGAATGGCAAGGTTTGGGGTATGTTCGTCTTGGTATCTGACATAAAGTCTACCCACAACAGTGTAGTAAGTGTTGAACATGGAAGAAAAAAAGAAGATTCACAAGAGCATAATCAACTTCTCTGAATGATTTTCATAAAGTAAAGACAGAACAAGCTCTTCAATGCTTAGTCTACTCAACCCTCACTGCACATTTGTATCACCCAGTGAGCTTTTCAAAGTTATGAAAGCTTGGACCCCACCTCACAGCAGTTAAATCAGAATTTTGGACAGAGGTGGCCGTCCTGGCATTTACATATCTCCAAAGCTCCTCCAAGGATCCTAATATTCAACCAAGATTAGGAACTGATAATCTGCCAAATGGAAGAGAACTAAGAAAGGAAAGGGGGTTTTGTTACTTTTTCCTGATCATCATGGAGTATACAACTCAGGAGGGATGGAGAAACCCAGCAACTGGGGGACTATACAAACTCAAGGCTAGATTTTTAGGGCATCTAATCTGAGAGACCTTGTTTAATATCTTTAAAAGACAATGTATTTTCTTCTGTTCTCAAAGTGCTAAGCTTTCAAGAACTCCCTTTCTTTTCATTATGTGTGTATGGAAACCAGGATAACAGGTGGCAGGGTAATCAATTGTGCCTGCTCAAGTTAGAGTTGCTTTTATTTGTGAGACATCAAATTCATGCTGACTCTGGGGACAGGCTGACATGATTTATCTCAAATGGAAAAGGAGGCATCACAGGTCTGTCTTTGCTCATTACCATGAGACAGTCTCATCTGTGACCAAGACACACTGGGTTACCGTTGACAGAAACTGTTTGCAGGAGCTTATGGTCAGTGACTAAATGTTGGAGTCATCTCCAGATGCCCAACCTGAAGGCTGAATGTCACAGCAACTAAGGTTCCCACCCATCATCCTGCTTGTCCAGATCCGTCAGCAAACTACCAGGGAAGCACCATTAATAGTAATGTCTTTTTACTATTAATGTTTTACTTATTATATGTTCTCCTACATATGCTCTCAAAAGTGCAGCATGGCATTTCAAAAAGAAAACACAGGAGGTGCAGCCCATTCATCCTGAAAGAAATCATCACCAGCCCAAGCCCATGGCCTTGGCAACCTCTCTGCAGCACAGCAGTGTGAAGCCCCAAGCCAGCCAGTAGCCAGAGGCCACCTGCTGCCAGAGTTGCTCCTAGCTGGTGGCACCACTGGCTTACAGAAAAACCCAGTCTTAGTGGGAAAGGTAGAGCAAAAGGAGAAGGAGCTGATTGAAGAATAGCAGAGGCAAGTGTTCATCTCTCCCACCTGCAGAGGTCAAGAGCAGAACCCAGCCTCAACAGCCAAGCACCCACTGCCCTGTGCTGACTTGAGAAGGAGAATACGTGAGTCATGGCTGCCACTGTTATCCTAAATAAACATCACATATAGGGCACTGCTGGACAGGCCAAGGCCAAATGAGCCTACATGCCAATACCTGGAAGTTGTTTATTCACTTCCCAAGGCCTGCTGTCATAGACAAGTCGGGAAACTGGACCCCATGGTACCAGGCAAGGACCCAGAGCACTCAGCGAAGTGTTGACTAACCACAAATTTAGTCTAGAGTAAAAATTCTTAGAAAATGTATATCGTGTAGCTTTATAACCTATGAGGAGGAATCTGTTTAGCACATACTATGATGATTAATAACATTCCTGATGTTTACTTTTACTGTGAAAATAAAAGTAACAAAGAAAAAGAGGAGGAAAGAGCAGCTCTTTGGGGAGATATCCCCACTGCTCTCCAGACTTGCTGTCTTTTCTGTAAATGAAAGGGAAAACAGTTGATCTCTCATCCAATTCTCTGTTGATGGGCTTGAGTGACAGGCAGATGGACTTCTTGATCCAGCAACACGAGGACATTTTGAGAAGGGTCAGTGATGTGAAATGGGTCATAGAAATCTTCCGTTCAGAACTCCCAGTTTACAAGTGAGAAAATGAGACCAGAGGATAAACTGATTTGCCCAAGATGGTGAAATCAATCAAGGGCCGCTGTCTAGAAATTCAGGCCTTCTGATTCTCAGATCCATTCACTTTGTATTAATATTATAGATAAACTGGTTGGGGTGTTTTCATAGCCTGCCAGGTGATGGTCATTGAGAGCACCCCTGCTTAGCTGGCACAACAGTCTGCTCCCTTCTGCTCTTTTATGAGCCATGCCCTGTGTGAGGGGATGGAGCTGTGAAATGCGTTCAGTTGCTTCTTGTCCTAACGAGACTCAGCCTCTGGCAGAAGAGCATTCCGGGAAGAGCTCAACAGCAGAGTGCTAAGAGTAACAATATAAATATAAATAAGCAATAGCAGTGATTAACTCAGTATGGGAAGGTTGAGGAGGTGATATTTGAGTACATGTTTAAAGGACAGAAAGGCATTTGTCGAGAGGACAGGGGCAGAAAGGTTTTCCAGAGAAGGGAACAGTGTGTGCAAAGGCCTGAAGGCATGGAGCAACATCACTGGTTTGTGGCCTGATTCTTCTAAACCAGGGTGCATGGTGGGAGCAGTGGGTACAGAGCTGGGGGGACAGGACGGGGGGATCCAAAGAGCCTTATAATAGAAGTCATTCTGAGGGGTGGGGTTATCCCGAAATGATGGGAAACCACTGAAATGTGCTGTCATTTCAGAAAATAACCCTGACTGTGGTGTAGATAATGAATTGGAAGGGGAGGAAATCTGAGGCAGGGAGACTAGGTAGGAGCTGAGGGCCTGCGTGAGCCAAGCTGGCTGGTGGACTGAGAACAGAGGGCAGACAAGACCTGAGTTCTGCTCTCTGCCCTGTGTCACTACATGGAGAAGGGGGATTTCCTGGGATGTGACTACTGATTGGCCCACGGGTGGTAAGGTCTGACTCTACCCTAACTGCTCCCTATTTTCCTTTATATACTCTGAACAACTCACTCTCCACTTATCTCAAAAATCTGGTTTCTTAATAAAAGGAGTTAAGTTTAGCAAGTTCATGCTCCACGCTCTCAAGAGTAGGAGGCATCGTGCCTCCTGAGAATAATCTTCTCATCTGCACAGTAGAAACTACCACTCCAAGGGGATTAAAGATGGCGGCTGAGTAACAGCTTCCCTGCAACTGGGCACGGGGAATCTGGGGAGACAAGACTCCAGACATCTCTGGCCGGTGGGATCTGCCTATGATCATCCCTTTGAGGATACAGGGAGCCAGCAAGGG